>VUQJ01014403.1:22663-33781 GCA_015108635.1 Andinoacara biseriatus
AGCTCTGAAAGACAGACAGTGGTACTGTATGCTTTTGTAAACACAATCATTAAAACTCCATTTACAAGGATCATCTTAAGTTATAACTTAAACCATGTGAAGTCATTAAAAAAAAACATGAAATCTGAATCGTATCACTTGTTGATTCTGTTGTTCTTGGAATCACTTATTGTCCAAATGTGTTTCATGAGCATGTGGATGCAACTTTATCGTCCTCTTCTCAAAGTGGGAGTGGGAGTACTGGAGAGCCATGCGCCGGGGCCATTCCCATCCCAAATCCTAATTACAGAGGCCAACAGTGGGACACAGAGACAAGGAGACACGCATGGACACGAACTGGTCCAAGTACTGGGCCCCATGATCGACACACACACACACACACATTTACCTGGGCCTCAGTCACTGCAGTTACTCGGCCACCCTGTGACTTGCTGAACACTTTATGGTTTATTTGAGCCTTTGGAGGGTGTGGTTCACCACATTTGAGAATACAATGAGCAGTGAACTGTTCAATCACAGGAAAATATTGTTTCACTTCATTCAGCTTACCTTCCTGTGAGTGACAGCTTGCCTCGCAGACTGTAAATTCCCACCCATCTGGTACCCAACTTCAGCACTTCTACATGAACCGTCTTCAGCTGTTTGAAAATCAAATCTCTTGCAGTTAATTAAGTCAAACTGAGTTTTAAAGTCCATGTAAAGCAGGTATGAACATGTCTTCTGAGTTTGTCACACTACAGAAAAGTGTGTTATCAATTATGAACCAATTACATATAATGATTTTCACAATACTGTCAATGTGGCAGGAAGGTTTATTATTTAAATGTTACACACCAAAGTTAATATACACGTAGTAATTCCTCCTCATAAACATGGAAGGATGTGAGTGGACTGGGGTCGGCTCTGACTTCTTGTGCAGTGGTGTGTTGCAGTAATAATAATAATAATAATAATAATAATAATAATAATGTATGGTTGTCACAAAAAGACACAAAGGCCTCATGTTGTTGCATATGTGGAAATCATGGATCATTACCTGTTTGACACAGTGCATACTGGAACAAGCTCATAGCAATTAATGACTAATTTAAGTGATTAATTATATAGATCTAGAATTAATAATTAAAAAAAAGAAAGGAAGAAACCTTTAAATGAGAGCTGTTATTTCTTTCATACTTCATCTCTGGGTTTCAGACAAAACATGACGGGAATTTAAACTCAATATTCACAACAGCAGTAAATCCTACAGTGGATCTCTTCTAAATTATGGGATAGATGGATGAACCTGAGCTGGGGAAGGATCGAAGCTGATTTATACGTGAAATTAGGACCATTACAGAGAGACACACTCGACTTACTCAAAGTCATCACTGCAATAAATACAATGCAATAAACAAGCAATAGGAGGAAAGCGTGTGTGTTTGTGTGCTTGTGTTTCACGTGTCTCACATGAGCCGTAGAAGGCGGACACAGACCATCGGCTTCTGACAAGCATTTCAAACCCCTCCTGCCCTCTCCACCATGTGGCCTCGCCAATAATGGGAACCTGATCGGAGGCAGCACAGAGCTGGGGTGGGGGGGTATGTGGTCTGTCTTTTGTGAGAAACTCTTCAAAGCGCTGGCCCTCCTATTTGTCCAGTGGAGCTCTTTGTAACGGTATCCTCCACTGTCATTTTGCCCCTTTTATTTTTAGGCAGAGCTATTATTGCTCCCATACCCCTCACATACCCCTGGGCTTTGTGTGCAGGGACAGGGTCAGGTTTTAACTTTTTTCCCTCCATGTTCATGCTTTAGCTGCACCCCCACCCACCCACCCCCACCCCACATGGCGTGCGTAAAGAGTAATGGGTCACACTGGCCACCGAGCACTCTTCTAATTCCACTCCTCACTGGAAACACGGCAGCATCTGGTTGGTGCGCCGCTCGACTCGTCATTGGACCAAAGTCATGAGGTCTTCATTTGCCTGCCAGTGACTGATGGTAACAATAAGATCCTTTAAAGGTCGCCTAAGCGTCATCTGGTTTAACAGAAAAATCTGAGTCGGTACAACAAATTAAAAAGATACAATGATTCTACAGCAAACTGGGAACTCTTTTAGTTTTTCACTGTATGATAGTACTATAGATTTAAGTAGAGCTCCCTCATAGATACCTGTAGATGCTGATGTTGTCAGTCTCACAGGATACACAATTTGAAAAACCAAGAAAAAAGCAAAGATAAGCTTGGAGCAGGTTGGAGAGGTTTGGCCTGTAACATTTAATGAAGGTAGTACAAGGGTCCAGTTTAACAGCCTCCTGGTTGGAGGTCATGTGACCATGATTGGCCAGATGTGTATGTGATGATCAGATGGGAAATTCCAGTGCACTGAAGAACAATTTTGCTCCGATCCATCTTACAATAGTTACATATAAATTTATCCATTCTAGTTTTCTCCACCGAATTCATTTCATGCCAAACTGAACACAGAAAAATCTGAACAATCAAAGATCTCTGATGTGGTACAAAATAATTCAATTTTACACTTCACAAAACATCTTTTGGACTGCACATAAAATCTGTTATGGTATCAGACTTATTTGCACAAAGATGTAACACCTCAAAGTAAAAGCACATTTTTTTAAAAGCTTTGTAGTTCAGGTTTTACATCTGAAAATGATTCCAGTGTATTTCTTGCCTGGCCTGAGAGCAACAGAAGGGAAACAGGTGGGACATTTGTAGTAAAGGGATGATAGTGTTTTCTGGGGCATGGTGACAGATGCAGCATAATGGACAGAGGCCTTCAGTCCCTGCCTGCTGGCCGTTTGTCCGTTTGCCAGCCCGTTTGTGACCCTGAGGTGTAGCAGTGCATGCCGCCGTCTTCCCAGCGTCACCCTGTTCCCCTGTAATATCTGACATGAGTAAATGAATAATAGATCAGAGGCTTTAGCTGTGCCGTAACTTTACCCGACACTCCGGGACAGGAGGCAGGCCAGAGGCTTCAGCCAACAGAAGACACGTGACCACAGCAGAATAGCCATTCATTGTGACCGTTGATGATTAAAAGCTGTATTATTACCACCACTCAAACACCATGTGGTTGATATAAATGCTTAGCTGGCTGGTGCCTACAAGTGCCTCAGTGTGCACCCAGCTGCCCTGCTGCACACAGTTGTGCAGGGTGACGGAGCTGTGATATCCACAGTCTGTTCTGAGTCTTAATCTGTGGCTTTGGACCGTATGTGAGGTCCTCCTATCATGTCCTCCGTGTCACTGCCAAGCCTGGGAGCAACTTAAGATATTTTGTTTCTGTGATGTTACTGTATATAAAAGATGGATGTAGCCACAATGAGACCACCCACTGGTTTCTGAATTCTGCATTTTAAAGTCTCAGCATTGGTTTTTGGCCCACTGCACATGGAGCAACAAGCGATCATATTTTACTGAGAAAGTGGAGTGCTGGGTTATCAGCTAATGCTATCAAGCTTCATTAGCAAGCTGCATTTATGAACTGTGCAGGTGCAAAGCAGCGACAAACATATCTGCTAATTAGTGTTATGTAACACTGCTAGAATTTCACTCACCAAAACTTCTTGGTCCACTTGAGCAACCAGGCCTAGCAGACAGCCAGTGACTACAGCTGCCAGTGAGCGCACACCTGTCAATCAGGTCACGCCGCTAACTTTAGGAGCCGCCAAAATCCAGTGAGTTATAAAACAACAACAACAACAACAACAAAATCATCCACTATACAGTTGTTAAAACATTTCATAGAGTCCAAAATAATTCTTTGTACCATGCTGCAAACATCCTTTTTAACGCCGTTAATCTGATATGGACTCACTTTAGAGCCAGCCCCTTGTGGCTACTTCAGGAACTGCAGTTTTTTAGCGAGTTTAGTTTGAATTTATTTTTCAGCCCTGAAAGTTGCCACAAATATATTTTTGTCTCACTTTTTCTCTGCATCAGTCAAGCAGGGTAACTGTGATTTCTTTGCCTGCTAAAGCTTGCAACGAGTACTTGATTGTGAAGCATCTTTGTCAGATTACTGCGCAGCTCTGATTTGATTGCCCTCATAAACGGATTAAATCAACACCCACGTATGGAATGCAAACATTACAACCATTGAGCAAAATGGAAGTAAAATATTTTTGTTCAAAAATAGTGCCCTTTGAAGAAGATACTGACCCAAATACTAATTACTGCTATTTTGATAGCTGGCTTTAAAAAACTTTCCAAAAGCTGTTTATATATGCAGCTAATAGCTGATCATTCTGGCAACTTGTTTATATGTTGTGACTTAACTAAACATATTTAAGCTCTGTGATGACAACTGAGCAGATTCAGTCTGGAGATAAAGACGTAGAAACGCAGTTGAAAGCTGAACAAGCTTTTGTTTTTTCATGATCAAGACTCAAGTTACACTTTTATTGTTAATAATAAACAATCATTTTGTCACAGACCTCTTATATGAATAGTAGAATAATATAAAATGTAGTCTGTATAGACATATATATGTATATTTTGATTGGATTATGCAGAAAAATACAAAAGATACAAAGAAACGGATATGATTCATTTTAAAAGTATGACACTATAAGACAGGAAGCAAACATCTTAGAGTTCGAAGGTCTTTGCACTGTTCAGGATGAAACAACAGGAGCAATTTCAATGTGCTGTGAATGGAAAACAATAAATACAATGAGTCAACCTGCAGCTGCTGGAAAAAAAAAGTTCACTTTTCACTGTTTCCCCAATGGAATATTTTTAAGCGTAAGTTGCGCAGAACAAAATTTGCTCAGTTCCTGCTTTTCTTCCACAGTGGGAGAAAATAATCATTTGGTCCCCTGCTGAATTTTTAAGTTTGCTCACTTACAAAGAAATGAACAGTCTCTCGTTTTTATGGTAGTTTAATTTTAATGGAGAGAGACAGAATATCAACCAAAAATCCAGAAAAAAAAAACATTACATAAAAGTTTTACTGTAAATTGGTTTGCATCTCATTTAGTGAAGTATTTGGTCAAAATTTGAGCATTTGAGCAAAACTTGATTTAGTACTTGGTAGGGACACTCTTGTTGGCAAGCACAGCAGATGACCTTAATGTGCTTCTTCTTTAGCCAGCCCTTTGTTGCCTTGGCAGTATATTTTGGGTCACTGTCATGCTGGAAGACTCATCCGTGACCCATCTTCAGTTCTGGCTGAGGGAAGAAGGTTCTCATGCAAGATTTTATGGTACATGGCCCCGTCCATTGGCCCCTCAGTGTGGTGAAGTCGTCCTGTACTCATAGCAGAAAAACAGCCCCAAAGCAGAAAGTTTCCACCTCAATGCTTGACTGTGGGGATGCTGTTCTTTAGCTCATACTCAGCATTTCCTCCAAACGCAGCAGGCCGAGTGGATGCCAAAGAGCTCGATTTTGGCTTCATCTGACTGCAGCACTTTCTCCCAAGGCTTCTCTGAACCATTTAGATGTTCACCGGCAAACCTAAGACGGGCCTGTCCATGTGCCTTCTTAAGCAGAGGGACGTTGTGTACACTGAAAATTTTTCAATCCATTATGGTGAAGTGTGTTACCAATAGTGTCCTTTAGATGCCTTCAGATCATTAACAAGCTCCTCTCATCTAGTTTTGGGCCAATCTATCAACCTTCTCACGATCGTCCTCACCACATGAGGCAAGATCTTGCATGGAGCTCCAGAGTGAAGGTAATGGCCATTTTTGAATAATCGCACCAACAGCTGTGAGCTTCTCACCAACTTCTTGCTGATGGCTCATTCCGGCCTTGTGCAGGTCTACAGTCTTTTCCCCTGCCGATGGAGGTGGAGAGGTGATTGAGATCAGGAGTATGCGATAGATAAAAAAGGCAGTTTTGGACCTCCATAGCAGGATAAACTGAATCATCTGTAGGAGCACAACCGGTGCACAATTACCTGTTTTTCTTCCAGCTTTGATATGTCCAGTCACTAACTAACAAGCTAAAATAGACTAAAGATTTGTAATGAAAAGCATACAGTCAGTTAAACAGTGATTTAAACAATATTGATTATTGGATTTTAAGAAGACAAAAGGTAAATGGAGGCAAAAATTCAAGGTGACACAAGGAGCTTTTCTCAGAAGCTGCACTCTGGGGAGAAACACTAGCTGGCATTGAGCTCAATAACAAAAGTCAATAACAGCAGAGCCCAATCAACACAGTTCATCTGATTCACACACTGACCAGAGAATAATGCAGAACGCTTGGATACTCGTACAACAAATGCACGCTGAGGACACACACACACACACACACGCCACCCTCTCTGGAGAGGATTGGGTTTCCCTCTGTGTCCAGTGGCTTATTAAACATTAAGCTCAACAGCTTCCCTACAGAAGGGGAAAATGCCTCCCCCAACTCCCTCGAACTGGCCTTCCCTCTCTCATTACAGCTGTTGAGGTATGAAACAACAGGAGCATGGTCACAACAATAGAGCTGGAGGCCAATCGTAAGGTTCACTCTAGCATTCGCCCCAAGCGACAGCAGGTAGGCCTGCGTGGGTGACAATAACTGCTTTCCACACAGTAACGGAAATTCAGCTTTTCTTGTGACAACAAATAACAGTGAGGTGAAGATTATACAGGATACAGGATTATAAAGGCACTTGCTCATTACCAATAATACTCTCGTGCCTCTACATAGATACAAAGATCAGTGACAGGTGGATTTTGCAAATAAAATTGAATTACATCATTAAGTAATTTCCTCTTTGACCCCAACTGTCAGACAGAAAGAAATAATGTACGAAGATGAGATTCCTTGGACAGAGTTCACTGACAGGTCATTTTTGGAAAATAAATAAAATATAAAAGTGGGGAAAATTCTTTAATAAATTCTAGGTATGCATAAGGACAGCTTCTTGTCCTCAGTGCAGCGCTGTCCTCTCTCTGAGCTGAGGGGATTTCTCAGCTTCCCAGGTGTCGTGCAGCCACTCCCTCAAGTGTGACTGATAGTTTGATAGTTTGACACCCTACACCTGACAACAAGAAAGCTGTGTGTGTGTGCGTGTGCGTGTGTGTGTGTGTGTGTGTGCGTGTGTGTGCATGCTTAATCCTAAAGAAAAACAGTGATGGTTGCGTGTAACCTGAAAATCTATTACTTAGAGAACAGTGCCACCTGCTGGAGGCCCCACAAAGTGTTCACATTGCAACTAATGTCATTATGATGAGTTTTAAATATTTCGAGAATAATCATTTTTTTAACAAATGTTTATATTATAATGCATTTCCCATTTAGAGACAGTGTAACCCAGGTGATATTGTGCTAGGACAAGATCTCACAGATGTCCCCTAAGTGCCTAAAAACCAGAGCTAACAGACACACAGGATGCACTCACCGTGCTGCTGCTAATGAACACAAAACACACAGTGTGACCCTGAGGAGCAGAGCTAACTGAGGCCACGGCAGAAACTAAACATGTCTTTTTTTTTTCTTTTTTTTTTTCCTTTTTGACTTTTCATGGGCGACACCAGAGAAGAGCTATCTACATATTTCTGATTTAAAATCTATAAATGCAAACACAGTTTTATCTATTTAGGTCTCTAAAATGCCCTAGATACCAGGAAAGCTTTTCTATTGTTTAATATGGTAAGAAGCTTTATTGTCATTTTATAAAAGAGCTCAACAAAGTTTTGTTTGGCTGGGTGAGTTATTTGACTTCAAGCTACAGGTTAAACATAGACAAAGCTAAAAGAGTGCACGATTATTCATTTAAATGACTCTTTAATCCTCAATAGCACTTAAATAAATAAATGTAAATAGACCGTCCAATTTCACAGCTGCTCACTTTCAGCCTTTGTGGTCTTTGCGGAAGGATGCGGCCCCTGAATTTGGACACAGCTACAGACTCTCAGGTGGACCCAGGACTGCTAAACATCTGCTGCCCTCTGGTGGACGGGGGAGGTAGAAGTTGATAAAGTGAGATACTCCAGAATCAGTGCCCACAGATGTCTGTTGACCCATCAGACTTGCTTGTAGAACACACATCGACTAACTATGACCCAGGGCCAAAAGTACCCCATGGATCCCAAACTGTAATCAATTAAAGCATTATTTGAATTTAT
Organism: Andinoacara biseriatus; assembly: GCA_015108635.1. Taxonomy (NCBI): domain Eukaryota; kingdom Metazoa; phylum Chordata; class Actinopteri; order Cichliformes; family Cichlidae; genus Andinoacara; species Andinoacara biseriatus. Next base: position 30,737 of record VUQJ01014403.1, read on the forward strand.
CTCGAGGCAAATGATTGAAGTGCATCAGTACTGCTGCGGGGTGCTCCACTGGTGTAGGCTAACAAACCTTTGGGCTGATGGATCTACAGCCTCTGTGCAGACACGGTACCATGACGCTGATGGTCTTCCAGGAAGAGGTGAACATCTCAGTTGTTTTCATTGAGTTAGAATAATTTATTACAGTAACCTGAGTACAACATATTCTTTCATGTATTCATCAGACAATGTGTGTGCTAAAAATAGTCATAAAGAGAAATCAAATTTTCCGGTTGCGTGATGGAGGTCCTGGATTATAACAATATTATTAAACTCAATAGGCATACTGTAGCAAATAAAGATATGACATTTAAATGTTTTATGATGGATTCGACTATGTGAAAACACAGAAGTCATAAAAAAAATGTTAATTATATAAACAAAAACCTGTGCATGTTGTCTGTGTGTGTACCAAAGCCCAACACTTCGGTTGTTCAGTTGTACGTCATCACTGTAAGTCTGAATTTCCTCCTCAGAGAAAAGTTGCTCGCCTCCATCCTTGAAGTACTTTGGTGGAATGTGGGCTAGCTTGCAAGCTTGATTAGCAAGCTGCATAAACTGTACAGGTATACACACACACACACACACACACACACACGCAGTGTGATGGAGGGAAGCCAGAAGGAAGAGCTGTGTGACATAAAAGTACAGAAATCCTGCTGAAACACATCTGAAAGTACATTTGGTGGAAAAGTTCACCAGGATGCAGGAAATGAAATCCCTCCAACTTTCCTCAGGAGGACCCCGGCTCTTCTATCTAAAGAAAAACAAGTGTGATGTTGAATCCTGCAGTTCCTGTAGAAACCGTCCTGCAGCTGCTGCACAGCGGCTGAAACATGCAGTGCCATAAATGTTGCTTTGGTCAGGTGTTTATCATCCTTATTGCTGTCAGGGAACGTTTACAAGCACCTCAGAGAGAGGAGATGCCAGAGTCTCAAACCAACAACCTGCAGGTCACCAGTTAGTTACTCTAGCCTGCGGTTTTGTCCTCATTCAAGTAGCCCACCAGTTACTTCCAGCTGCCCACCCAAAGAGCAGGCTAGAATGGGCCCTGAGCCTCACCAGCATTATTTTACTCCTTTATGGGTGGTTCAAGGATACAAGGACATGTATTCTTTAAAAAGAAACAAACAAAAAAAAAACCCAGCTCTTCTCAACCCACAAATGCATTTTCCTTACAAATGTGGCAGCATTTAATACAGATTTTATTGTGAAACCATTCGAATGGTTTCACAATAAAATCGGTGAGCAGACAAAATCCAGGTCGTGCTTTTAAATTTGATATTGTCACTTCAGTCGTGACTGTAACTTAAGCTGAGAACCAAACGTAGAACAACACGTAAGGAAATTCATATTTTGTTGTAACAATAAATCTTATACCGTTGGTTGATTTCCACCTAAATGATGCCACATTTGTAAGGAAAATGCATTTGTGGGTTGAGTGTGTGAACTGTGCACATGAAAAACTTGCCAGATCCTCTCTGGCAGTGTTATTGGATGATGGGAACAGTGGCTCATTTATTAGATATGCTTTGTTTTTCCACCACAGTGATGCTGGGATATGGTTGAAGAGTCACACTTCCTAAAGTAGAGCTGTTTCTTGATCAGTACGCTATGGGAATGGGAACATTGTTGTTAAACAACAAGCTGAAGTTTTCTCCTGACCCACAACAGACGAGTTTGATTTTGTTAGACACGTGAAACTCTGACATTTCTGAAAAACTGGACTAACATGAATCAGTGATTTATGTCCAGAGACGCAAACAGAAGCTGAAGCAGTTTCTTACTCAGTGAGTCAAACACGGTTCTCAGTGGTTCCCACACATTTACACTCTTTCTGTGGGATGTATGAGGATGTTTTGTAACTTCAAACATGAATTTAAGACAGTCTGACTTGGTTCATCTGAGCTGTAAGTCATCATTTTGAGCTTGAACTGTTGCTGAATTTAAAATCTTTAAGATTAAACATTTGCCACAACTGTGCAAACATACTGCTACCATCAGTCTTGTTGTATTATTTATCATTATTATACGGTAATTTCATGTCATTCATCACAAGCAGCTACAATAACAGCATTTGGCTCCAATGCACTGCTGGTCATGCGTTAAGGTACATCAAGGTGCCTCACTGCACCTTCACAGTGTCACGCAAGAAAGAAAAACTGCAAACATATAATATAATATAATATAATATAATATAATATAATATAATATAATATAATATAATATAATATAATATATGTGGAAAAATATTAAAGTTAAAGTTGTTTTGTCTAATGACCACATGGGGGCAGTGTTTGCACTGTTTACTCTAATGATTGTGTAAAAATCACAGTACGACTGAGTACTGAGGAGATCTGCTGACACCGATTAAAAACTCAAATTAAGTTTTAACTTCAGGCCACAATTGGATGTATTTATTATTCAGCAAATTGACAAATCCAGGAGTGTTAAGTTCTCGGGGTGAGCAGAGGCCAAAACAACAAACAAAATAGATCTCAACTTCACCACAACTATGATAATCTACCAGAAAGTAACAAATCAAAAACATAGTTTTTAAATTTTAAATTTTAAATTTTAAATAAAATTAACCAAAAATACAACAGCAGTCATAACTTCACACTGACCCATGACTCATTCAGGCATAAAAAGGCACCAAACTCAAGGGATCAAAAGAACTTTAAGACACTTTATAACCAGCAGCCTGTTGCAAAAACACATCATTTTTCCCATTTCATTCATTGAATCGTTGAAAAATGCTATAGATACCACAGTTTGACATCAATAAAATAGTGTTTTTGCAGCAACAAGGTAATTCACATAGAGCCATTAGCTGAAAGCTAATAGCTAAGAGTCCAAACGGGGTCAAAACAGTTCAGGGGGTCTGCCAGGGAAGTGACACAGTCCAAGAGACCACTAAGGCCAAGGAACAGAACAAAACAGAAATACAGGGCCAGAACAAAAAAATGGCAGCAAAAAGCTGGAAAAAGCAGTCCGCAGAGTTCAGGA
>VUQJ01014403.1:47238-57884 GCA_015108635.1 Andinoacara biseriatus
GGCGCCCCGCCGGGGGGGGGGGGCCCGGGGGGGGGGTGGGGGGGGGGGGGGCGGGGGGGGGGGGGGGGGGGGGGGGGGGGGGGGGGGCAGCACCTGCCTCTGTGAGCACCCTCCCCCCCTCCCCTCTCCATCCTCACCCATAGGACACGACTGAGAGATGAAGGCAGGAGGCAACGAGGGTGAAGGCGTGCATGCCTCCAGTCGGGAGTTGTCTATTCACCCCATTCAGCTGCCTCATCTGCATACTGTTTGACTTGCTGCTTCTAATTTGGGCGCCTTCCCCTTTGAAGGCAGATGTATGTAAACAATGTCTCTTTTCATCTCAACGAGGATTAGAAGATGACGGATTCTAGGTCATTAACCCCCGGAGGACTGACAGCTAACAAAAGCGAACCTGCCGGGGGTTTGAAACACGGCCGCATAATCACCCACAACAGTTCAGACTGGTTGTCCAAAGTGTGTTGAATAATGCAGGGATGGGTTCAGCCAGCAAATGAACACGACACGATTTGACTGATTTTTTAAAAATCTTGGGCCTTTTTGAACATATAAAGTTTTGTTTCACTATCAGTTTTGATAAATATGTACTAAGGCGTGAGAATGGAGGTTCTTGAGACAAATGACATGATTTTTGGCCATATTGTAAGGTTGTGCATAAAGGTTTGCCTGCAACGTGACAGACCCATTGATCGTCCTCCAGCCATCCACTAAAAGTTCCTTGTCTTAAGAATTGACACATTCAAATAAATGTTTCAGGTTATTTTGTGAGCAGTGCTCATATTGGACTTAAAGCAGTGAGTGAGGCGTCACTGAATACATTTTCCCAACTCAGCCAGTCAGGAAACAACTGCAATAAATACAATTAGATACAAATTTGTACAGAATTTTCCAGCCCCCCCAAGTTCTGCTGTACATACATGTGTTTGCAGCCTTTTACTTCATGCACACATATTTCCTGTATTTACCAAATATGAACACAGTTAATACTCTTAACAGCTCCTGAAATAATTGGTCCGTGGTTACCGTGAAATGTGACGCTGTGATGTGGTAAATGAATGCAGAGACAGTTATCAAACAGAGTTGTTTATGAGTTAATGAGCTCTATGTAAAGTGTTCATCCATCCTTCATCCTCTATAACCTCCTACCAGCCCTTTAATATTAAGTGTTTCCTTCGCCCGTGTCCTCGCCAGCCTCTAGCTGCACCTACTCAACGTTTTTTGTGTCACAAATTTCCCCATTACTAATGGCAGGTAGACCCTCTGCACTTTCTTGCTCATGCGTCCTATCAGAAGGATTACAAATACAACCAGCCTGTTTGCAGGGAAGCTTCGCAGTGATGTAGAAAGTAGGCAAAGGAAGAAAGAAAAGATCCGACTTGTTTAAAAATATATATATCAAGATACTCTGAGTCACGCTCCCGGGTCTTCAACCCTACATGTTGAGTCTGACCTTTAGTTCTCCTTAGTTTTTTTTGTGCTTGTCATTTTGCATTTTGGATTCAAGTTTTTAGTTTTCTATGATTTTATTCTCAGTTTTAGTTGCGTTCCCTTTTGTGATATTTTTTGATTAGAGTTCATTCCCTGATTGTGAGTTTTCCAGCCCTCCTGTGTTCACCGTGTCTGTTAAATCTCCGTTAGCTCATTTTGTTACTTCCTGTTTTATTTTGATAGCTTCTGTCTCTTGTGTCTTGTTTCCAGTTTTGCTTCTCCTGCCTCATGTTCTTAGATTAGTTTCTGATGCGTTTCGTTACCCCAGTGTTTCCCATATCCCTGATTGCCGCATGTGTTTGCCGCAGTTCTTAGTTGTGTCAAACTGTCGTCTGCTTGTGTAGTTCCACTACTGTTTGTGATTCTTGCATTGATGTTTTTGGACTTCTTCAACCTCAGCAAAGATTTACATCATCATCATCATCCTAAAGCTTTGTACTCTCCAAGTGTCCTTTTTGTTGTAATATAATTAGAGGAACTTTTTTTTCTTCAACTGGAACAGCTGTTCCAAAGTAATGTGCTACTGTAATCACATTGCATATTTATTTGCATAATATTTAAAACTGCCTGAGGAGCTGCTTCTGCTGATCCAGTTCTATGCTGGAGTCAGTGAATACGCACATCTGGTTTGGACTGGACTTTAAACAGGAGGAACACAATTCTGGTTTCTGTCCTTTAGGAGGCGCTACAGAGCACTGTGTGCCAAAACTACTAGAACCACTTGCTTTTCTCTTGGCATCATCAAGGCAATTCAGATATTACCATAGACATGCATGCATGGATGCATATAAATATAAAACAAACTGCGTATGCAAGTTCAACTAATCGACTGGCCAATGAGGTTACAAAATAAAAGACTCACAAATCAAAGCAAAAGAACCTTTTAGCATGAATTCTGTTTGGATCCACTGACCCAAACAGGAAGCTAAAAAGTCTTCAATCCTTAATGGAGCGGTCTTCAGTGTGTGTGTGTATGTGTGTGGGTGTGTGTGTGTGTGTGTGTGTGGAGGTCAGTGAGGTTCATTGGTCTCGGTGCGTGCAGGGGTCACGGGGCAATGCACACACATTCACCACCTTCTATAAACAGACATCTGCAGCCTGAACTCTGCCTTCTGCTCTCTGTGTGTGTGCATGTGTCCTTGCATGTGCACACAAAGCATGTATGAAAGGGTGTTTGGACATGTTTGTATGTGTACTCGTGTTACACTTATTGTGGGGACACACATCTGTTTTCACGGTCACATTGTGGAATGCTGACATATTTTGAGGGCAAAAGAAAATTGCCAAATTTTAAAGATTAGGTTGAATTGTTGGTTTAAACATTGCAATGCAGCATTATTTTTAAAATGTATTTTTATTGCATATATGTGAATGTATTGCAGGCTCATAATAGCCTGTGGAGTGGTTTCTATGTGATGCAGGATGGATCTTCTGCAAAATTTCAAAAGATGATGCATTTATGCTCGCTCCCCAGCAGCTTACCTCAGTACCTCTTCTCTGCTCCCCTACTGCACGAATAATTCTAGCTACGTCAGCAACACTAGCTAACATCAGACAAAGGAGCACAACACAGATTTTACATAAACTCTACATAAGGCCCAAATGAAAATCTGGTATTTTCATATTCCCATATTTTTCACGCTGTATTGTTCACAGTTGAGTAGGTGACAAATTCAGGAAACACCCCCTCATTCCTTGATCCTGATGGCCCACTCGGTACTCACAGGAGCATCCCAGATTCACCCAACATGTCTTCATATGTTTGAATCATCTGTTGCATTAGAGATGGATCCACTGAGCTTGTGCTGACAGATCAAATTTAGGGCTGAATACTGACTGGCTGAACCTGAAGGGACTGCCTGCCACAACTTCTAAGAATCAGTCAGATAAACTTTAGCCGTGCAGAAAGTTTGCTACAAAGAGTCTGCCCTGCAACACACGGGAACATTAAAACACAAATGATCCTGTTTGATCAAGCATTAAAGCTGACAAGCACAAGAAGACCAGCACCTGCTCTTCTCACACAAACCAGGGGGAATTCCACGGACTCCTGTGATCCACGACTGATTTCAGGGGTTAAACCCATGAGTGACAAAGAGGTTAAAGAGGCTTTTTGTGCTTTGATGTGATGCAGACACAGATTGCAAAGGTTAGCAAAGCTACAGGGTTCAAAGAAGCACTAAACATTATAGAAGAGGTAACTCGGAATGTGCAGGTCTCAGAAATCCTCCTGCAATGATTCATTTACTCCTCTGCCTCCCACTTTGTTTTCCTATTTATCCTCCCAGGATGCAGCTCATTGTAATTTGTTAAAAGTTCCTCTGCAAACCCATCACCAACTCCACGATTGATCAGAAGGCGTGCAGATGCAGGATGTGAGGAGATATTTGCATATTTGGGAATTAGGGAATAATTGTAGAAGAAAACAAGTGGATTAGGACTAATAAGTAAAACTTCCAGTAACACAGCGCACTTTCACTGGAAAATCCTGGGATTTATTTAGAAAAGCACATTTTTTTGTAGGGAAGCAAACTGAGTCTTTCTTTTTCCCAGGCGCTGAAGAGGTTTATTAGGAGAACCTGAAACTTGTAGCAAGCTGTGATAAAGACATAATCAAATATTCTGAAAGCAAAATAAAAAAAAAAAGGCTCTCAGAAACCATTGCGAGCCAAACTGCATTTCCCACCCACTGAGACGTGAACTTTTTTTGCAGCCAGCCTCCTCGCAGTTTGAGCGATGTCTTGTGCACAGTTACATCGATAGCCAGCCCGATTACGATTTAAAAAAGGAAAAGAAAAAAAAATTCACACAACATATGCGATTGAGCAAAGCTCCTCAAGCTCCCCTAATACACACATCTCCAGTTCCCGTGGGCCTCAAAACTTTGAGGTACTTGGCCGATTTCTCTGAGGCATCACAATGAGCCTGGAGGAGGCTGACTGTGATGCCTCCTCCAGGCTTTTAGAGGAGGTGATGAATAAAAAATAGGGTGGGAGTAGGAAAGCACTTCATATTTTAAGCGCTCGACTGACACTTTTCAACGTAGGCAGGTGAGGAATTCAGAGTTGCTCCAGGCATTTTTTTTGGAAAAGAAAGAAAGCTGCTGATGGACACAAAGGAGCCAAATGTCCTTTTTATGATCATTTTACAGATTCCCTCCTCATTTTAGCATGAATGGAAACGTCTGGGGTTTATGTACCGGTGCATATTTCGGATGTACTCCCACTAAACGTAGTTGCCATGAACAATCCACAATTACGACTGTCCCCCAACTCCCATGTTCATGCTGAGTTTAGTGAGGCCCGAGCTTCCCTCCTCATATTTTACGCCATTGTTCTTCTTTCTATCTTTCTGCTCTCTCACACACACACACTTTTATGTGTTTTCAGCTTAAATGAAGGGATTTCTGGAAGCTGTGACTCCCTCTCCCCTCGCATGCCACATAGAATTATTGATTACTTAATCCAGTGATTTTTTATTTATTTATTTATTTCTTCAGATGAGCTTGAAGAAAAAGAGTTGCTGTAGATGGATTAGGAAGCCCACTGAAGTCACACGACCTGGTTAAGGTGACTTTGTGGCCATAAACAGATACGCATGGTCCACAATACTCAAGTAAACCTAATGATAAAATGAGAGTCTCAGCAGTAGGAAGCTTTTTGATTTTCATTTAAGTTTGAGATGTCTTAAAATTGTCAGTATAGAGAGAACGAGCGTTCTAACATAATCTTTCCATTACTGTCACCGTTAATCTCATATTGTGCTGCTACAGGAGCGCGTGAGGCCCGGATGCTGCACCGATCCCTGACAGTTAAAACAATTTAGACCCTGGCCCGCGCCCATTTCACGTTAGACAATAAAATATCTCCCCAGGTCGATGTGACGTTCTCTGATTTTATTAAAGTGTGAATCGAGTGTGGGGAAAACACAGAAATTGATGTGTTTTCAATATCGCTCAGCCTTCCCCAATTCCACTTTAGGTCGACATGCATTATTAAGAGCTGCATCTCTGTGAAAGTACCAGCGCTGTGTCGAATGAATAAATTGTGACGGCAAATAGGATGTGAGTGAGAACTGGGTCAGAACGATTCGGTACAATATGACTCAGCATTATCACTCATCTCTCCATTTCCTTACTCCCCCCCTCCCCCCCGCCCCCACTAAGCTCCCACTGCCATGCAAACACACTCAGTCCATTAAAACTTCCAAAGCTTCCATTGCCTACATTTAGATGCTCAGCATGTAGGAGCCTCGCTCTCACCCTGGTGCAGCATGCAAACTGATCTGCTGTGAGGGGGGAAAAGCCACAGTTCATATTCACTTTCAATAAATCAAACTTTTTTTTCTTTGTTCCTACATTTTCCCCCTACACAGGCATAAAATTACACTCTTCGCTAACATGCTGTCACCCTTTTAAAGCTCTTTACGGTATAAGTGTGTTTGCGGCATTAGTGCAAAACTGAACGTTACCCAGGGAGGTGACAGCCACACAGAACCTCAGTCTTTTAGATCGCTTTCAGTGGTTTGGATGTAGTGAACGCACTTCCCACATCCACAGTTTGGACTTTTCTAGAGGCCCCCGACTGCACTCCACTTCTAAATGGTGCCACGCACTCAGTCACTGTCAACAGCCTCAGTTTCACGAGCTGAGCTGCTTCACAGCAGCAGGCAAAAATAGACCTCGAAGTGGCTGCTATCGGGGTGAAGTCTTTGACAAGATAATAAATGTCTGCTGGAGGAGATGATAAATGTCTCAGTGCTCTCTCTGTTCCCCCCAAGAGGACATCATGTGCCCACATCCTGTCATTTCAGAGAGGCTCCAAGCTCATTCGCTTCCTGAAGCGAGAGCAGAGCAATCACTATTTTTATTATCAGAGCAAAAAAGCAGGCAACAGTTCCATGATGGCTTGTTCTGACCGAAATGCCTGCTGTCTACGCACTCACTGAGTTTAAATCACTCTGGTTTGGTGTAACAGGCAGTATGACCTCTGGAGGCCACATTAAGTCTTTCCAAAATGCATCATTAAGAGCTCTTAATAAAGAATTGACGGCTCCCATTTCACCCACACATGTACACCATAAATCTCTGCGATAGCTTCTGCACAAGTGTTCATCATGCTGCTTAAAAACAAGGTCTTTGTGACAACATAGTTTACTCTTGTTACATTTGCACCTAGTAATAGGTGGTAGCTACAGTATTAGGAAAAACTGCCTAACTATTGTTGCTGACCACATGCAGCTTTCACACTGCGCAGCTTCCAGAGTCCCTCGGTATCAGTCAGATGGACCATCTGTGGGATCTATTGAGGACCCACCTCCCACCTTCCAGACCTTTTAAGGATCTGCTGCTAATGTCTTACTCTGATAGCAGACAACACCTTCAAGGATCCTGTGGAGTCCATGCTTCCCAAATTCTGACCTACTCTGAATTAAACCAATATTTTGAATGCTGTTGCTAAGCATTATGATATTTAGTAAATGTAGATCACAAGTATTGAAGTATTGATTCTTAAACCAGCTTGATTTTTAAAGGCTGCAAACACTGTAACACTTGCACACCATCATACACAGTTAACCTGCCAAGGTTATTGTATCCGTGTTTATTCTGTCAAGTCATGCTTCGGTTCACTTAATGGAAACAAAAAGTCTATGTAATGCTTTTAACAGGGGAGCTAGTCCAGAGAAAAAAATCTCTCTCTGTTAAGCTACTAAAGTCTCCACAAGTGTCACCAGTAAGATATTAATACCTTTCTTTCTTTATTTCATTCGTTTTCTGAAAACAGCTGTAACAGGTGCCGGAACTATCAGCCAAAACAAGGAGGTGAAAGATATTAAAAACCCTTTGGGGTTGAGCTGAGCTGCCGACACGGGGGATGTTCTATTGTGGGTTCATCGCTACACGGGCGTTTCTATCACATGCTGCCACAGTATCTGCTGTGAAAATGAAAATGTTCAAACTGCTTATATATAAACAGAGGGTGTGCAAACATACTCTGACCTTCTTCTCTGGTCACAATATGATGGAGTTACTGAAAAACACTTTCAAACTATTAGTTTTGGTGACCTGTGGTGCCTGGATGCCGTGATAACAGCTGTTCAGAATCTTGGAAAAACACTCAGCAGAGAAGTTCGAGTAGTTTTCAGATCCCTGTCTGAACATATGCCTACAGTGACTGCAGGGATATGCAAGGGTCACAATAATGCATAGCATCCTTTTCTTGGTTTCTAATAATGCAATCTGGACAACAAAATGAAAGGAGGAGCAGGAGGGGAGGGGACACGGGGGTGGAGGGGGAGAGTGGTTTTGTTTATGGGAGAAAGGCAGCGGAGGATGAGGAGCTGACTGTGAATCGCTTTAATTGCTTTTCTTGGCTGAGTGGGAGGAACTGATTGACTTATGAGGTATGAAAAGGACAGACTTGCTGCCACAAGAGTGTGTGTTCATGCATGTGTGCACATGCATGCGTGTGTGCACAGATTCCAGTGCTTTTGTAATATGTGAGAATCACTTTTTGTCTGCTTGCATTTAGTGCATATGCAAGCAAGGCTACCTGCATGCACCTCACTCAGTGTGTGTGTGTGTGTGTGTGTGTGTGTGTGTTTGTCAGGAGCATCTGTTAAGGCACAGGCCAGATGGAGTGTGCATGAGGATTTACTGTGGAGGCACGGGCTCAATTCTTCCTTCTCCTCCTTGTATTCTGCCTTCTGCTCTGCTGCTCCAATAAAGAGGAGGCCCAGCCGGGGGGCCGACAGATGTGTCAGTTTAACAGCAGAGGCCCCTGGAGGAGACAAAAGGTGGCAGGAGACAGCAAAATGACCGTGCAACTGACCTGACCGACCTCTGAATTCAGCTATAGATGAACACGCTTCATATGTGGACAGGAATTTGCAGCACTGACTTGAATTTACATAACAGGAACACCCCGCTAATTCACTTGTTGCTCCTGCTCTTTTGAACCAATCAGAGTGGTGCTGCACACATCCCAGAGGGAATGACGCTCTGCATCAGAGTTTCAAACTATCAGTAAAGATGTATTAAAGATACACGAGGTTTATATGCGAATATAACCAAATTATCTATTGTGAAATGTATTAATATGTATTATAACTGTCACTTTGGTTAATTGACCTTTGAAACCGCAGGTCCCGTTAGTCATTATGAAAAAGCATGATGAACTGACATACTTACTCTGACATACTCTGACATGCATAATGCTATAAATTCTTGTGCAGTTAAATTTTTCAAACTGTGAACTCAACTTTGTCCAAAGAATTTCAAATTTTCCTTCAAATGTAATGCTCCAGCCCTAAAAATGTAATCTTTGATCTTTGTATTTATCTTCTGAGCATAATTATTCTTCAAAGAATGTTTGGAACAAGCAGATGAAAAGAAATCTGAGAGAAAGAAGTTGATGGGGGCTAGTTACAGAAGGGATTTAGAGGATCAAAACAAGGGTCAAAACAAAGAGGTATAGAACTAAATTTATTCTACACGCAGCAGCCTTGATGGTGCATTAATCTTAGTGATGTCAGATTAAGCAGATATGTAACTAACATCATTAATTACGATGTTCCAAACATTAAGTAGATCCTTCTCACAAAACAGGCCAGCTCGTGTTTAGCCAGACCGAGCGGCAAATATCGTCTCTCGCCTGAGGCTGGATGTGCAATCGAATGATTTTAATATAAAGTTTTAAATTTCTATAACTGTTGGGTCACTAATGACACAGGCTTATGCAATAGTAGTTGAAAAAGTAGTTCCTCTTCTTCTGTGTTTCTTCTGTGTTTGTGGATTAGTGTACGGGGCGTCCACACTGGAGGAGATCAGCAGCAAAGTAGTGACCGGAGACGAGCATCTTAAATAAATGTTAGCGGGTCATCAGGTCTGCAGTTAAAAATTTCTCAACTTTCAGGCAATTGCAGCTTCTGCCTGTGAGATTGAGGATTACTGCAGGCTGACATGTGGCGGAGTGATAAATATACTGAAGGCTCACCTGCACAACCACAGCCTGGATATTCAGGTAGTGGCTGCCAACTAGAGCGTGATGTCTCAGTAATAAGCAAATTGCTTTATATGTCGAGGACTTAATCCTAACGAGATCCTCATATTTATATGATATTGTTTCCTTTAGTACAAAGACAGCTAAAGCAGCTAACATTAGTGTGTGTGTGTGTGTGTGTGAGTCAGCTGCATCTCAAATCACATAGTCCTGTGCTTAGGTAAATGCATTTACTCCATGAAGTCCAGCTATATAAAATGTTCTTTGAGCACTCAGAACACTTCTCACTCTCAGCGGTCACAATTTTGACTACACAACAGAAAGGGAGTGACCACCAAACAGCTAGCAGAAGGCGACTGTCCCCGTCAGTACCAATGATTACGTCAATGCCAGCAAGCTGGCAGATTTTTCTTTCCCGGCAGGTAAACCGACAGATCGTGTGTGCTGCGGCATTGTTTAGTGTTCGTGCATGTTAAATTGTCAGCTTCACTGTGGAGGAATTTAACAATTATGGGAGGTCAGCGACAGTTGTTAGCTTCATAAAAACTTGCAAACATAACTTGCATTAAGTACAGTTGTTCATTATGAGACAACCCCGTGGAAATTTACATTCTACACAAGAAAATGTGTTGTGTCCATAGTGAAACATGAAAGTCTACCAAAGAAAGTATCCAAACTGAGACAGGCTTCAGTACTTACAGTAGGCTGCAGGATATCAGGTGTTTTTGTAAGGTAACACCATGATAGGTTCAGATCATTTTACACAACAAAGAACACTCACACACAAACAGTTCAAGGTTTTCTTCCGCTAGCGGGGAGAAGGTACAACCCCTCTGAGCTCAGGTACGGAACGGGAAATCTCCGCACCTGAGCCAGAGATGAAGTAGTTCCTCCGCGCAACTTCCTCCTGCAGCGGTTTTTATTTAGTAAAAGTCACGTGATGTTACAAAAGCAGTTTTACAACCTAAGTAATAAAACATTCCTGGCCCTACGTAACCTTACATGGTAGTGGAAAAAACCCCATTGAAGGTATACATTAGCCAGGGATACGTGACTTCCTGTATGCTTGTATATGTGTGTGTGTGTGCGTATATGTGTGTATGTATATGTGCGCTCTGTGGGGGTTTGTGAACAGGACTGCAGTTTCTTCAACAGCTC
>VUQJ01014404.1:3130-14537 GCA_015108635.1 Andinoacara biseriatus
AATGGCTGCGTGAATCAACAACTCTCGGCTCATCAACAACTCTCGGCTCATCAACAACTCTCGGCTCATCAACGACCCACCAGATGATGAATAACTGCCGCTTTGCTCCAGCTGCAGAACGCTTTGTGATGAGAGCTGAAGGGCTTCTAGAAACCAGAAGTCAAATTGCCATAGTGTAAATGCACAAATAATTAAACAGATTTATTTATTTTGTAGATGCTGTGTGTGTGTGTGTGTGTGTGTGTGTTTTACCTCTTGATCAACAGATGATTTTTGCTTTTGTATAAATGTTTCAAGAATTACATTATTACTTTGGACCAAATAATGGGTGGACCCCCCACACATCTCACACACACACACACACACACACACACACACACACACACACGCACCGGAACTGCTTACATGAATCCGCCCAATTACATTCAAGCCCCTGCAGATTAGGAAACTGATACAAATGGCTTTAATCATTCAACAGTTAATTAATCTTTGTTTGGATGATTGAATTAACATTTAGAGTTTGCACTGTCAGCATATATCTATCATGTAATCATAACTTGGGTTTTATGGGCAGCTAAAATAACAAAAGTTGTTTCAGTGTGTTGCAAAATACATAAATATGAACAATGAATGTATGAACCGAACTGTATATACAGCGTTGGAGCGGAAAAAGTAATGAAAGTCAAACTGGACTAACTGTCACCATTCCAGGAAGCTGTACCCCACCTATCGGATACCTGCAGGGCATCCTGCACCCCCCCCCTTCCCCCCAACATTTCACACCTTGATTAAAGAAACACAAAGACCTATGATCAATGGAGGGGTCAACGACTCTTGTATTGTCTCAACAACTCTCAGGGGCACGGGGAGAGGGATTAAATACATGTGGAGTCACTGCCAGTCAGTCAGAACTGCAGGAACTTTTTGAACGAGAGGGAAGATGGCTTCAACCTCAGGTAAGTCACGGCTTGATTATAGCATTTAGTCAAAAATGACCTGGTTGACAAATAATTTTTGTAGCTATTATTACAAAACAAGAAGGTGATTATTTTAACTTTGTGATGTGTGTACCTTGCAGATGTCCAGCAGTTGTTTCTGATGAAAGAAGAAGTAGTTCACTATGAATGGAGCCACAGTGCGGAGCAGCAGGTCCCAGACCTCCTCAGCATAAAGAAGGAAGAGGACGAGGCTGACGTCACTGATTTCCCGTTCACCGCTGTCCCTGTGAAGAGGGAAAATGAAGAGAAACCACGTCTGCAGCTTCACTGTGTTAAAAATGAAGACAGCAGCACGGAGGAGTCTTCAACCAGCAGTTCAGGTAAAAAAAAAACACATTTAATAAAAAATCTGAAACTGCACCAACTTTTTTTTTCTATGAGGTAAACTGTCTAACAGTCAAGTTTTGTGTTTTCGTTTTAGCTTAAATGTTTCTCGTTTCAGTTTCCATAGTGGATTTGCTATTTTATTTTAGGTTGTTACTTTATTAAGGTTTGGAGGATATTTGTTGAGGCAAGCTGTAAGAACAGGTAATGAAATCCAAGCAACAGTTTGTGAACACAGTCAGCTCGTAGTTGAGTAGACTGAATAGAATACAATACCTTTATTGTCATATATTAGGCATTTTTTCGAGTTAATTTTCATTTGAAAGTGAGTTTTTATTTATTTTTTCCACTTAATATTCACACTGATTTTTAGTTAACTGTAATTAGAGTGACTAATGTAAGGGCGTGAGATGACTGACAGGCTTTAATTACAAGGAGGAGTCCGTTCTGTAGGATACTGGCTTGAGTGAATGTTTGTTGTTAAATGTGCTCATCCATTTCTGTGCACCTTGCAGATGTCCAGCAGCTGTTTGTTATTAAAGAAGATGATTGGAGACCCAGTGTGGACCCAGATCTCCATTACATAGAGGAAGAAGAGCATGAATGCTGCATCGGTCAGGACGGAATGCTGCCTAATGGACTGCAGGAGGACTGCACTCGTGCAACAGTCGCCAGCAACTTTCCAAAGTCAATATTCAGTGTTGCATCCCGCAATGAATCACGCCTCAAATTTGAACAAAGAGAAAAAATCAAATTCTGCGTAAAAAGTGGGCAATCCGCTAAGAAGACCTTTCAGATTCTTCAGGAAGTTTACGGCACCAAAGCAATGAGCTGGTTGAGATGTTTTAATTGGTATTTGCGTTTCAAAAGAGGCAGAGTGTCAGTTGATGACGATGACAGGTCAGGGCGATTCGCCACGAGGAAAACCCCCAAACACATCAGAGAAATTAATCAACTTGTACGCCAGGATTTCCGGATCACCATCAGGGAGATTTCTGCCATTCTCAATTTGCCATTTGGAACAGTTCACGCAATCCTGGCATCCAGTTTGAATTTGCACCAGGTGGCTCACAAGTTTGTGCCCAGGCTACTGACTCCAGAACACAAGCAGTATCGTTTTCAAGTCTGCCAGGATCTCTATGACCAGGCCCGAGATGATCGAAACTTCATCTCCCGGATCATAACTGGCGATGAAAGGTGGGTGTACAGCTACAAGCCCAACAGCAAACAGCCTGGAAGAGCAAAGGTGAATCATGTTAGGACCAAGACCAAGGCCATGCTCATCGCTTTCTTTGACATTCATGGGGTCGTGCATCGTGAGTTTGTTCCCAAAGGTCAGGCAGTTGATGCCCAGTTCTACCTCAGCGTTATGCAACGTCTCAGGGAGAACATCAAGATCAAACGACCTGAACTGTGGCAGAAAGGCAACTGGCTGCTCCATCATGACAACACATCTGCTCACAATACGCTGAAAGAGTGCCATTTCTTTTGCTACAACAACACAAATCTCATTCCCCACCCATACCACTCACCAGATTTGGCTCCCTGTGATTTCTTCCTTTTCCCCAAAATCAATTCCAAGCTGAAGGGACATTTTTTGGACACAGTCGAAGAGCTCCAGCATGCATCACTGATGGTGCTCGATAAACTGAGAGAAGAGGACTTCCAGAGCGCCTTCAAAGCATGGCAGCAGCGCTGGGTGTGCTGCACTGCAGCGCAAGGCAACTACTTCACAGAAGATTATGGCCAGATTTAAATTTATATTCTGTTTTACTGTTTCAATTTTATCCTGCATTAGCGCGCATATTTACTGCTGTTTGATCTTGTTATACCATGCAGAGTTCAATAAAGTTTGTTGACATGCATTTTTGTCCTCTCAGATGAGTTTTTTTTTTAATCTTGCAATGACTCTGTTCAGTTTCCATGTCAGCATGCTCACCTAATTTAAAATAGTTGGGACAGATCAGCGTTTTCTCCACTGTGCAGCATTTTATACATATATTTGAAATTCACTTCTGGATTTAACAAGGAGCCAATGAAGAGAGGCCAATATCATGACATGATTAAGTAATGGTTTAACTACTGCCACCTTAAAAGCCTGTGGTACATAGCCAACTAATAAAGACAGATGGATCATATTTAAGATTGAAGCAACAAATAATGTAAAGACTTCTTTGAGCAGTCCAATAGGAATGGGGTCTAATAAACAAGTTGAAACCAGGAGTGGACCCGAATGCAGACCAGATACAAACTAAAACAGAAAACAAGCCATACTGTAAAGCTGGTAATGACTGAGAAAAAGCCAATAAAAGATCAAACAAAAGTAAAAAAAAAAACAAAAAACTAACAGGGTGAAGAACAGCAGAAGATAGTGTGAACAAGGCTACAAGGAAGATGGGAGGTTGATTAGGGACATGGAAAAAGCTGGGAGAAAAGAGACACGGGTGCAGACAATCAGGAAAATCACAGGGGGAATTCAAAGTAAGGCTCAAGAGACTATCAAAATAAAACAGGAAATAACCCAAAAGATAACGAGTAAGCACAGAAACAAGAAATTCCCACTAAAAATGGCACACTGGTGAGGCAGGAATAACAAAGACAAGACAGAAACTCAAAAGCAGTTATGTTACAAAAATGAAAACTCATCACTAGAATAAACAAAATGTAAAACTCAGTATCAGCAGAACTAAAATTCACACCAAACTGGAAAAAAAAAGTGAACAAACAGGAATCTGAAAATACAATGAATGTATGTTCCAGATTTATAGTTATTATCACAGCCACTGACTTGATTGTACTCATGAGAATTTACATGAATATACTTCAAATTTATCTTTTTCGTTTTCATACTTTTTAGCGTGTTTTTGGTTTTAACTTGTTTAAATTATGTGTGTTGCAGCTGTAACAACAACAACAAATTTCTGATTCTGATTCCAAATAAACACAAAATCTGTGCCTTAAACATTGGAACAGCAGGAAAAAAACTCAAACTAAACTCAAACTCAAAAATGCCACCAAAGATTCAAAACTCCAGAACACAATGAAACCCACAGACCATAAAAAGAACCCAGTGGCCCAGTTTGTCCTGACTGACAGAGCAGACTTTTTTCCCAGCATTCTCCACTGCTGACTCAGTGTCTGTCCTCCACATAACCGAAAAACATCCACACATCGTTCTTTAATTTGATGTCCTCCTCATGTAATCTCTGACCCATTTCACTTCTGCTGACTCAGCTCACAGCTGCCAGTGTGTTTGCTGCATACCTTGGCATCATCCAACATCTTTTTCTTCTCCTTCTCATACTTTAGGGACCAGCTCTTTGAATAAGATTCAGTTCACATCTGTCCTGGACTGGACCTGCAGCTTTGGTTTGTGTGGAACACTTTCAGTGACCTTGATGGTTAGTTCTGACCCATTTATGAGTCACTTACTGGAAGAGCTGACGGGAAACATTGGTTAATTTGATTTTGCCTTTCGGGAAATTCTTGTGCAATGTTTTCCTTTAACTACTGTTGTCAGCTGCACAATATATCCACAAATTGTCAACTCAGAATTTTACGGTTATGTTATGGTTAGAAAATGCACCGCTGGATCCCAAAGACACCAAATCAAGGACCAAAATGTTCCTGCTTGTCATAGTTGCCATTGTATTCCTCAGATTTCTTTACTGTTGTATCTGTAATGTTATTTTGCAGCATTGAGAAGTGTGTATATACACAGGTTAGGTAACAGATTAATAAAATCTTAGAAATTCACTCACCAAAACTGGAGCACAAACCTTTTGCGCAGGCAGAGTTTTTGTTTAAATTCTATTAAAAAGACGTCAAAATGCACTAACTTTTAGAGCCAGCCTGCAGTTTTTGCCTTCCTTTCTCACTCCTGGAGGTTGCAGCCTGAGCAGCACTGACACATCAGGGGGAGAGATGGGAACAAATTTGAAGGGCTTGTGCTATCCTGTTAGCATGTACGACACAAAGCATCTTCAGTTGTCAGCCTGAAGCAGCTCACAGGACTCACTGTTTCTCCCTCTTCTGTTTGCTTTACCAAATTCTCCAGAAACAACAGAACTCGCACAACTTTTTAAACATTAAAAACTTTATTAAGTTGTATAAATACATTTTTACACATCAGTACGGGTAAACATCACAGGTGAGTACAGTCATTTTAATAGTTTACAGGCATGTGCAGTACTTAAAACATTACAGTGTCATATTAAAGTACAGTTACACCTTCTATTTACTCGCCTTTACAGGACTGTGCATTCACTCTGACAAGTTTTAAACTAAACTGAACTAAAACTTTTCACGTCTGTGTCGTTTAGCGCGTCATTTTAGTCATCTTTAAAGTAAAACACGTAATATTCTTTCATTTAAGCCAGTGCGAACATTTACTGTCTTTGTTTTATTAGTTTGAGACGATCAATTAGACAAACTGAGACTTTTTAGGATGACTCCATTTTAGTAGCGCTCACAAACCAAACCATTAACTGTTTAAATAAATGGTAGACTGACTCGTTTCAGTGCAGATACAGTGGAAAAAAAGATACGTGGTTACATTTCAATTGAAAGTGTTGCTGTTGGCATTAAATGTAAAGCAGCTCTCGCCTGCACATCACACCACTTTATCTCCTGTTAGAAATGTGTTTGCTTTTACTGCCTTTTCCTCTTTCTGTATATTCCTCATGTCGTTCAAAATAGAGTGCAGTCATTTCTAGTCACAACCTGAGACATGCACTCTATTTTTTTTTTTTTAAACAGAAAAATATCTACAGAAACCGAACTCATTGTTGGTGATGGTTTTCCATCTTACAGCAACGCTTCTGCTTCTATTTGTTAACTTCCCATTTCGGCCTTTTATTTTATTGCTCTGTCTCTGTCCCAGCCTGCTTCCATCTGACACTCAGGTCTGGTTTGAGGTCAATGAAGAAGAGAATTAAGGCCTCCGGGTTAAAATGTTAGTCTTTTAGTGTTTCTGGGCTCAATGCATGGCTGGTGTCGGGGCGATTTGCTCCACCGGTCCGGCATCTGCTGCTCCTCGCCCTGAGTTGCTTATAGCGCCGTGATTAAGGGCGACCAGCGGCAAAGCGTTCAGCAGGGCCTTCTCAAGCTTCTGCTCCAGAGCGTCCAAGCGGCGGTCCATGTGCTCCTTCAGTCTCTTCTCCATCTCCTCCAGCCGGCGCTCCATGGCTGAATCCAACTCCCTGCAGAGGGACACACGGGAAACTTTAATTATCGACAGGGTTGGGATTTCTTCGTTAAAGCTTTAAAGTTGGTGCTGAAATATAATAAAGGGAACTGTTTAAGGTAAGCCAGTCCAAACCTTTTCATGATCATCAGTAATCAAAGGTGTGTGAACTGGAAGTTTCAGATCCTGCTGCATTTTTCAACCAGCGCGCATTAATACAGGCTGGTATGTATGGAAGATGTATTTCTACTGTACTGTGATTCTGAATTAGTCACTAAAAGGTTAAGAGAAATGTGCACTGAGAAGACAGAGTGGAGGGCAGTGACCAACTCTTGAGAGTGATGCCACATCAGAGACAAAACCCTAAATAATAAGCACAGTCTAAATCTAAACCCCCCACACAGTCAGTGCTGACCATCATCTTCCTCCAACCTCAAAATTCTGCTGTGTCCACACACTCAGACTTTGATCCAGCCTAACCACCAGGAGGACATTTTCTAAGCTGAGATGTCTTTAAAAATAAATTTATATATATGTATATATTTTTTTTTGCTTTTGGGGTTTACACGCAGATTCTCGACGATCCTGAAAAATCCACAAACTACCTTCATTTCTTCTTCTTCAAGCCAATCACGTCACTCTGGCAGCTCCAGCAGCTAAACCAAGGAAATTATATTGCACAGCAATAAATTAATAGTCCCTGAAGATCTAGCCAGTGATTGCTGAAGTTGCTCAAGCCCCTTTACTCAGGCCTAAAGACCAGTCAGTGACCACCTAGCAGCTACTTATCTCTAGGGAAAGTATGTATTCTGCAGATGGTTAGCGAATAGTTACTGGAGGTTGCTGGCAGTCACTGCAAAGAGAAATATGAAAAACCTCCTTGTGATTGCTCTGGTCACTAGCAGATTGCTGCGGTCGCCAAACATGGAAGACACCGACGTGTCTGCAAGCACAAGAATCAGAATTTCCTTCAAACCAAAAGTTGCAGCCATAAGGCACAACTTTTATTCTGAAGGTGAACGGCCTCTGCTTCCAGTTTGTGTCTCACTTTTTCCAAGTGTCACTACAGCTCACAGAGTAAATGCTGAGCGTTTGTCACGTCTTCCATGCAAACTATAGCCGACTGCAGCAATCTGTTCTGACGTCCTGGTGCAGCACCCTGTTTGTAGCTTCCTCTTTAGAGACACTCTAGCATCAGCCAGTAACCTCCTGCCAACTGTTTGGAGGATAAACATTTTTGGCCTGGCGGCCAAAGGTTGTCAGAGGCTTGGTGACAAGTCTCCAAGTCTAACCCTAAGCCAAATTTAATCAGACATTAAAACTAGAACTAAGAAAGTAAAAACAGAAAGAAACCATGAGGAACTAAATTTCAAAATAAAACAGGAAGCAAACAGAAAGGGAGGCTAGGAAGAATCTTATATAGAAAAAAAAAAACAAGAGTGCGAACACAAGAGGCGCAGAAAACCCAACACGAACACAAAAGAACAGAAAAACTAAGAAAAGCCAAAGATTACAAGAGCCAGGATGATTAACATCTACAAAACAAGCAAAAACTTCAAGTAAGCAAAATATTTTTCTTAAAAACATTATTGCTGTGATTCACTTTATTACCTATCAGTAGATTTTACTTTCCCCCAGTTTTCTGGAATCGTGTTTAAAGTCTAACACTTTAAACATTTTAAGCCTGGTGAGCTGTGGGGAAAAAAAACGTACCGTTGAGCCGCTTAATCTCTCCTCGATGTGCAGTCGGACTCAGCTGACGCTCTCTCTCAGCCCACATGTGCTGCACAGCTCCGACAAAGCGCCTGATTTATTAATGTGCAGTTTAACTCACAAAGAGATTTTTTTATTTGAAGAGAGAAACTAGTGTCTGAAATTTAGCCAGCGCGCTCCAAGCCTTCGCATCAGAGCTGACAAAAAAAGGGGGGGCAGATTCCTTTTGTTTTGATGCAGATTTACAAACACTTTAATGAGTCACACAAACAGCAAAGCTGATAATGAACTCTATTGTCTTTGTATCAGCCAACCACTAACCAAAGCCAGAGCCTTCTATTTAGCTGCGCTGAGGAGACCTCACCCCAGCAGATGTCCTGATATGAGAGGCGGCTGTGATATCAGTGAATATTTCAGCACGAAGCAGTACGAAACGTTTAGGCGTCTGCTCATTTTTCACAGCGTAACCCTATCAGCTAAAAATGTGACCTCAGACAACCAAAACTATTGTTCTGTGAAATAAAAGAGTCTCTGTTTAATCCGCACGCTGAGACCCTCAACAATGTGACTGTGCAACAATGAAACGCAGCAAACAAAAATAGCTTACTTTCAGTGACAATACCCACACCACAAGAAAAAAATATATATCCATAAATCATAACACCAACTAAGTGGCTCCACAGTTTGAGAATCACTGGTTTACGAGGAAAATGTGTCGCACACTCTCACATTTCCTCAGGCCCTTTTCCAGTGATGTGGTGAGCAAACACGAGTGCAAGTACGTTTAATGACACCAGATGGAGGAGTTTCTGGGAAGCAAAAAATGAAACAAATCACAAAGGAAAATCCAGGTGTGTCCCGAATACAATGGCAGAAACGGGACCGACAGATAGATCTGCGCATTGCCTGCCGCAGTGCGTAGCGGTCCCAGTGTTCTGTGGTCACGAGAGAAGTGAGTAGGCACAGTGCAGAAAATAAAGTGCTGTATTAATAAATGTATAGCAGAGGTGGCACGTGGGAGAAAAAAAATTATAATTATGACGCATTTCTGTGAAAAAAAAAAAAGTATTCCAAATCTTACGTCTGTGGAGATCTTTACACACCACTTATGCAATGTTCTCACTTCTAGAGCCACTTTCATTAATTATAGTGCAGAATGAATGTTACTTAATGTACAGAATAAAGTCTGTTTCACTCTGAGCTACAGTAAAATCTAACATAGATCTCATGGGGGGGGCAAAAAAAAAAAAAGGACGTTAAATGTTGGAGGATAACGTTCCAACAATGTGGTAACCTGAGGTGATCCACAAACACAAAACTGTGGCAAAAGGACTTGTGTCTGATTTTGTAACAGTAAACAAGGATAGTAGTCCGCACCTGAAACGTTACTCGCCTGTTTGAGGTATTAATAAATAAGATTTTTCAGGAGTGTCAAATTTTAAGACACAGATTCAGTAAAAAGTAAAAATTTTTATGCCTTTATGGAGCAAACTGTTCAGTAATATGTAGGCTGTTGGCCTCCAAACAGCAGGATACATAAACTAGCTACAGGATTCATGTAATAACAATTTTCTAACACAAGGTGGAGCCAATTCATCTGATTGCAACATGTAGCTACTTTTCATTGACTCATCGTGCAAAAAGAGGAATACTGCTGTAACACACAGGTCAAAGACCAAACTCATTAAACTCTGCTCACCAGGTGCCATTTCTCATCATCTTCTCCTTCTCTGCTGCAGCAGCATCATCCAGTCTCAGCTGGGTCACCTGTCCGCAGACACTCTGGAGCATGGGCAGAAACTCGGGACCAGAGCTGAACCCCTGGTTGAATTCTTGGCCCTTCAGGAAGTGTGACAGCATCTCTGTCAGCTGAGCGTGGCTCATTGGGCCCCCGTTCTCACTGGGACTCGCTAGAGATGGGAGAAAGGTTTTATCCAGATGTTTTGATGTTTTCTCCTTTTGATCCAAGTCAGAAAGTTTTATAATGAAAATCTGTCACAAATAACTATTTCTAGGAGAAGTAAATGTCCCTGAATCTACTCCTACTGTGTGTGTACGTGACCAAAAATAGATATGATGATCCTTACTTGTGTTACCAGTGCTGACACTGGACAGTGGCAGGTCTGAGGAGGGGGTGGAGCCCTCTGACATCACGCTGTTCTGGGTTTGTTCATCTTCATCTGCAGGCCTCATGAAGCTATCTGGGGGCTAGTGACAGAAAAAAAAAACATCTGACTTAAGGTGCATCAAGCTGCATCAAGCAGACAGCACAAATATTGAGATAAAGGTGGATTCACATGCATAGTCTCTAAAAGAACAACTTTACTGTCTCTATGATTATGAATCTGAGCTGCTGCTGAGACATTACCTGACTCTTTTGCTGCCTTAAACCAAAATACACTAACTAAACAAGTGGCCAAAACTGAGCTGAGACCAGAATCTGATTCATTTATCGCAAAAAAAGCAAGGTCTACACAGCCAGGCTCATGCTTTAGCTGGTCCGACCTCAAACTCCAGTCAGTGGTTATAAACTTTCTTTGTTAACTCAGACTTTCTGCTCACAAAAGGGAGCGTTTGACATGTTATTTCACTCTTCTACACATAATTTAATGCCACCTACTTCAGGCAAAGACATTATCAAAGGAGTGAGTGACAGATCTCTAAAGAATAGGCCATAATAGCCTCTAATGACTGTAACAGCAAGAGTGGTGCTGCATGTGTGAAAGTCCATTTGTGAAAATAAATGTTCTCTGACATGAACAAAGTTAAAAAGGCATTTTTAAATGGATAAATCTATACAGCAATCTACCTAAAAGACACGGCTACAAATTTCTATTACTGTTTTGCAATCCCTGTGATATTTTTTCCTCATAGTAGTTAAAAGGAAATGAGAGCCCAAATGATTTTTATACCTTAAATTCTGCAGTTTGGGGCTGAAAGCTGTCGGCTGCTGGAGACATGCTGACTGCTCTCCCCAGGGAAGAGAAAGCTCCACCTCCCATCAGGAGAGGCAGGAAACCAGCCAGAGAGCCGGTCTGATTCTGGAGAAACAGAGACCAGTATAAGCTTCAGTTCAGCTACCTGTTCCATCCTTTATTCTGGGTTAGTTCTTTTGCTTTGGACACTGAAACAAACTGTCACAGTTCCAGGATCTGCTCAACATTTAAGACTGAAGTCTGACAAGGTG
>VUQJ01014411.1:7760-17927 GCA_015108635.1 Andinoacara biseriatus
TGGGGGACCAACACCGTCATAACTATAGCCTCAAGACTGCTGCAGCTCACACTTTACAGTTACTGTTATAAGGTACTGCCAGGTTCCTCAAACTCAGGACAACCTGCATATAGAAATGCTCTGCTCAGCAGCCAGATATTCAGTCACTGCACACGATTCAAACTGGTTTTCAAGAAACCAGGCAATGTTTTCTAATCTTCTATTATCTAATTTTAGTAAGCTCGTGTGAATTGTAGTCTCAGTTTTCTACAGTTGATGGGACTCGGTGTGGTCTTCTGATGCTGTGGCTCTTCTGCTTCAGGGTTTGATATG
The DNA here is from genome assembly GCA_015108635.1 of Andinoacara biseriatus. Classification (NCBI taxonomy): domain Eukaryota; kingdom Metazoa; phylum Chordata; class Actinopteri; order Cichliformes; family Cichlidae; genus Andinoacara; species Andinoacara biseriatus. The sequence continues at coordinate 8,073 of VUQJ01014411.1, forward strand.
TTGTGTCTTTATAGATGTGTTTCTGCGTACCTTGGGTTATTATTGCCTTTCTATCAGCTTGAAGCAGTCTGACCATGTCTACATGTCCTAATTCATCAAGTTGCTGCCATGTGATTGGCTGATTGGATATTTGCGTTGACGACCAGTTGAACAGGTGTACCTAAGAAAGTGGCCATGAGTGTATGCGCATGCTAAATTTGTGTATGAACCAAAACTGAAATGTTTTACTAGAATATACTGTAGTTTTTGGATTATGTCCACAGGATTTTATATTTTGTAATTTAATGCCTGAAATCTAGTCAGTCTTTTCTTTTTATGTTGCAAAAAATTATCAGCGTGATGCATCATTTCAACAGACAGTATGTAAAATTGGATGTAGCCACCATGACTGTGCTCGAGGACCAATAAAAGAGGTTATAAACTAAGCTACTACTACAAATCATTAGCTGTGTTTGGTTATTACTGCAGTGCCTTCTTACCAATATGGATGTGTAACTAAGCTAACAGTGGCCTGCTTACTAGAGAAACCTTATAGTTTAATCACCACTAATCAACACTGACAAAAAGAAATCCATCTGTCACTCAAAGCACGCATAATCCTAATAATGCATAATTTGAACTGTGAAAACTATTTAAATGAGTGATTTATATAAAAAATTAACCCCCTGCACAGTTGTCATGATGGTGAAAAATAGCTTTAGAGACCTGAACCTATTTTATAACAGGCTGTAAATTATTTTTGCTGTAAAGTTGTGCATTTTAACATGGAAGTCTATGGGAATTGAGTCACTTTTGGAATCAGCCTCAAGTGGCCACTGGAGGAACTACAGTTTTTGGCACAATCTCGGAGACTGCAGCATATCCCTTTAGAGGTTTTACAGAGATCACAGAGGGTTCATTTATTTCAAAATTGAAGGGTTAGTTTTGTAACAACAAAGACATTAATTAACTAAAAATGCAAAAATTATTAAATAAAATAAAAGCATGGTAACAGAATAAAAAGAATCCAGTTCCTGTTGGCAGAGAGCAAACATGTTCATTTCATGGGTTATTTATAACAGTGATAATAACCCCGCCCTCGCTGAATACTCTGCTCACTCATCACTTTGCTAAATTAAAATAAAGCCATTTTGTTTCCTCAGCTTTCACCCCCTGGTTTCAAGTACTCTTACCATGCCTTGGATAATCACGCTGTTTGTCACCTGGATCTTTAAAATGACAGAATTTACCTGAATGTGAAGCTGGCTGCCTCAGAAACACAGTGCACAGCATCTGAAGCGCTCTTTTTTGGCCTGCTGTGAGGAAATTAGCTTTGTGGTTGTACTGGATGGCTCTTCAATCAGCAGTGTCCAGAAATAAGCATGAATGAAAGCATATAAATGAGTTTATTCATCAGCTGTTTATTTCCAGACATCTGCTCATTATTTCCCTGACAAATCACGATAAACCAATTTTCCTCAAAACGTGATTATGTTGTTACTTTTTTCGGCCTTCTGTGAGCATTTTCTGCTAGTTTGGCCCATCATCCCGCACAGACAGGAACCTCCAGAAACTCTACAAGACACAGAAGGCACAGTTATTGATTATATTCGTCAATAACGGCTAGTTTCCTGCTGGACTATTACACTAATGCACTTAGGGCGAATGTCCCGGCTTGCCTTGCAGCCAGGTTATAAAGTGCACCAAAGCTCCTAAATTATTCACAAGGCCCCTTCACCAGCTCCACGCCTCCATTAGAGACAGAAGGGGGGAAGAAGGGAGAGGGAGGGTGACGATGATGTCACCCGGCCCCATGGAGCCAGACAAGGGCACCTGGGACTGAATGATGGTAGTCAGCTGTGGAAGGACCGGAGCGCCGCTGGAAGAGTGTCTGAAGCAACGAGTGTTCTGCCTCCGCAGGTCACTTCACCAGCAGACCCTGGTGGTCAAGAGGGAACACTGTGAAAACTGTGTGTGTGTGTATCTTGGTGAATACAAGCTTATGTAACCACAGTTCACAGTGACAGATGACTGCTGAGGGAAAATAGAAGAGAGAAAAAAAAGAGAGGCATATCTGACAAGAAAGAGAGGCCTCGGGTCAACATAATATACACTAAAGTGAAGAAAGGCAAAACCACCATGTTTTTCAGAGTGTTTTTCTACCACGATCCTCCGGAACAGCTTCAGTTCTGTTTGTCATATATTCTAAAAGTTTCTCCAAATCGACTGCGTCATTCTTTCGAACCACAGCTCTTCACTTTGACAATGGCAGCTGACAACTAGAACGTTAGACATATGTTCAAAAACTACAGTAAACCAACCCAATGAGGCCCAAAAACTCTCTGCAGGACCAGCAAGAACCTCCTATTAGACCTGTAGGACCTCCTCAGTCAGTACTTTATCCTAAAAATGCGCTCAAAGCACCTTGAGGATCTAACAGATACTTCTCACTCACCACTAGATCGCCTTAGACCATCTCGAAACCTTTTCAGTAACTACTAAGACCTACTTAAGGGAACCCTGATTCTTCTAATGGCACTCTAGTATCTCCAATAGGATTCTAGAACCTCCTCACTCACCTAGAACAACACAGAGAACAACAATAAGATCACAAGTCACTTCCAGAACCTCTCAACTAAGCACAGACACCACTGAAATGACCCCTTGAAGCTTCTTAAAGCCTATTACGTCTTGTTTGTCTTTAAATGAACATTTGATAGAGACACCCCTATAGATGGCTTAACTACTTGGTTTCCACTAATAGTGCCAGTGCACTAAGGGTTTTTCTACCACAAGCTTCCAGAACTGCTTCACTGTTGGTTGTTTTATATTAAAAGAACTCTGCTGAGGGAATGATTGCCATTCTTTTCAAACCACATTTCCTCACTTTGACTTTCACAGCTGAGAACACCAGCAGTGCTTTAAAATCTGCAGTAAACCACCCAAATGGCCCCCAAATTATTTCCAGGGACAACAAGAACCTTCTACAAGACCAGTAGAACCTTCTCATTAAGTGCTTCTTAAAGTACCACTCAGACCACTTCAGGGACCACACAGATTCTGCTCACTGACCACTGGAACCCTTTACAAAATCGCTTTAAGGTTTTCACTCGACAACAAAACTTGCTTCAGGGCCTCCAGGAGGATTCTAGAACATCCTCAGTGACCTTGTTAACACTGTTGCAATAGTGTTACCAGTAAACCACATGAATGACCCCTAATTGGTGCTTAAGGCCAACAAGAACCTCCTATAAGACTAATAGAACTTACTAACGTCCTAAAGGACTGCTCAAACCTTTTTTAGGACCACATAGATCCTTCTGACAACCACTACAGCCCAGTGGAAGGGATCCCACAACCTTCAGACTAACCATGGGAACCACTTAAAGGAACTCTAAAAGCTCTTGTATTTCTTTAAATCAACAGTTTAACTTTATTTTTTTTCTGAAATTGAGCCACAACACAACAGTCCTATCAAAGGTTAGCCACCTGGTTTTCACTGGTGCATTACTCTTGTTAGCAAACCACTTAAATGACCCCTAAATGACCCTTAAGGCCAACAGGAATCTCCTATAAGATCAGTAGCACTAGTTAGTACTTCTTCTATTAGACATTACAGACTCTGCAACATGTTCAGTGAGCACTAAAACCTTCTAAAGAAACTTTTGACTGTTTCTATGATCATCCAGGAGGACCGCAGATCTCCTCAGGGACCTAGGGGAACACATGGAACATCTAGAACCTTGTCATTGACCACAAGAGCCTGGTGGAAGCTTCTCTGGATCAACCACTAAAAGGACCTGTAGAAGCTCTTGAAGCAAAATATAGAGTGCTAATTAGTGAGCTTAATTTCTAACTTTAGGCAGAGCCAGCTGTTTCCCATTTACAGATTTATGCTAGAAGCATAAAGTCCTGCCTCCAGGTCTCTTCTCCAACTTGTGCTTTGTGCTGATGCCTAATCTAGAACTGGTTCAATGACTTTCCACCAAGAAAGACTGGTGCTGGTGCCAAAAAGCTGTCAAAGGACCATAAAATTGCTGTTCTCAAAGATGCAATCACCGATATCAGTCGCCATGGGAGGTCCACTGTTGGCAAACAGTCTTGTTTTTTCCTTTGTGTACCTCCAGAATCTGTTTGTCTGTGTTTCTGTGCTTCATACCCTTTTCATATTCCGTTTCTGACTAAAGCAAACCCTCAAAGATTACAGGACACATCGTGATATGATTAGTTCGGGTCTGCATGACTCACACACGTGTATAACATGAACACGACCTCTCCGATCGACTGTAGCACAAACATGGTTTAATAGACGGATTTCTGACAAAGGCTGAAGCTTATGCACCGTCTGATACTGACAGGCTGTCACTAAAATCCAGGAGAATTTAAAGCCACCTGAATGTCAGCACCACTGTGTGAGCTGTGGGAAAGGCTGAAGTGGAAGATGACCTAAATAATTTCACTCAGAGTGTTTTCCATGAGTTGCATTGATGAGACATCGCATTTTAACATCCGCTTGACTTAAACTGTGTATTCCCGCTAAACTCCCACTTGCTACATTCTGAACTCAAGAAACCCTCGAAAAGAAGAGTTTTGCTTAAGCAATAAGACCAAAATACACGCAATACCCTGCTGCTGATCACAATTTTAAAGCACACAAAATAAGCCGTATGTGCTTTCACGCCAGTGTGAGGTATTTAAGCTCTCCTGCTGGTCTGCTCTGTCTCATTTCTGGGAAATTCAGCTTGTAGTACATACAGGAAAAACACTAAAACACAGCGGAAAAGCAACACAGCCAGCAACAAAGTCAAGAGAGACGAAAGGAGATGCCAAAAGTCATCTTTCTTTCTCTCCCCTTCTCTGTCTCCTTGTCACTCTCTCCGTCTCTCACCCGTCATGAGGCCTGGAAAGGTCTTCAAATAGCTGGCACCAGCCAGCATCTGGTATGTCACTGCTTGGACATCTGTGGAATACTGGAACAGGGGTGCAGGATGAATAGTGTGTGTGTGTGTGTTGGGGTGTGGGGGTGTGGGGGGGCTTCGTTACAGGGTTAAGCCTCTAATTTTGAGGATTTAAAATGTCTGTGTGAATTTTGAGTCTTTGCTAATAAATGACTGCCACGCTCAAAGATCTAACTCTCAACCATCTCGACTATTAAAAAAGGTCCAAGTTCCTGAATTTCCCTTCACTAGAAAATTGGTGTAATCTTACATTTATGTTCACCTTTGCCCTTAGGCCATGTACACACACTACAGAGGTTTTGGGAAACACAGCTGAATCTGTTTTAGACGGGAATGGAAACTTTTGAAGCAGGAGTGAGCCAGTTCAGCTTATTGTCTAGATTTGTAAGTAACTGCGCCACACAGAAGCCCGTACATCCTTCGGAGGAAGCCCACTTCTGTCGGTTGAACCCACCGTCTCACTCTTTCTGTCAGCACTCAATCTTTCACTGCTCAACAGCTTCACCTTAACGCTCAGCTTTCACGACACACCAGTACAGCATCTGCACCAATACAGGCTCTGCACCATTCCGTCCGCCAGCCTGCCGTGCTACAAGATCTCGACATATGTGATTGAATTCCTCTACGTGAGGCAGACCCAACCTCGAGTGGAAACTCCCCCCTTTTCATCGGAGACTGAAGAGGTCACTTGGATGGATGATGAAAAGCTAGACTGAAAACTCTTTCTGGCTCACTGAAAACCTCCAGCAGGTCCACATCATTCACAATAAACAGAGATGACATACAGAGACCACCAAACTCAACACCCTCCGCCCCTTGGAACCGTGGCTACAGAAAAAATTAATAGGAAACAATTTCAAGCTGTGTCTCACATTACACACTTCCCTATTCTTGGTTGCTATTGTAAGTATAGCTCCAAGTACCTGGAGGATGTACTCATACCAGTAAAACATGTGACAAACAACCAGTCTGTGGGCTTGTTCATGCTCATGCCTTCATTGGTCCTTCGCTCTACGTTACCAAATACACACATACATGTCTCAGGTGCTGCAGCCTAAATTACTACATGACTCTTTTACCTGCCATCTAAAATCCATCACCTGAGAGCAGGTCATTTTCAGGTAGTTCTTCTTGTTCTGCCATCTCTTCCTAGCATCTTAGTGAGGATACAACTGCGTTTTCCCACTCTAATATCTTCCGAAAAGCTCCTTTTCCCTTGCTGGTCTCCTAGAGCTAGTCTACATTTAAGGAACTCAAAAAGCCTCAATCATGGCAACAATTTGAGGGTAATGGGAGGAGAGCGCGGCCAATGAAGCAGAACAACAACAACACAAACCAAATTTGTTGCTGTAAACGTGCTCCGCTGATCCGTTGTGGTGGAGAGAGATTTGAGTGTAAAAGCTGTCAAGTTAACAGTCAATCAAAGTTCCTGCCCTCACCTGTGTCCACCAGCTGTAGGTAGACTGAAAGAATGAGACTGTGGATGCGGAAGTGATGTAAATGAGCTTCCTTCGAAGAGTATGTGGGCTCAGCCTTAAAGGGAGAGTTTCAGACTAGAGCCGCTACTCCTCCATGTCAAAAAAAAAAAAGTCAGTTGAAGTAGTTCAGCCATCTGATTAGGATGCTCCTGGGAGCCTCCTAAGGGTGGTGTTATGGGCATGTCCTCCCAGGACGAGGCCATGGGCAGACCCAGGACACGATGGACAGATTATATCGTTCAGGTGGCTTGGGAACGCTTCAATGATTGGATGGATGGATGGAAGGATGCATGGATGGATGGATGGATGGATGGATGGATGGATGGATGGATGGATGCTATGCTCTAAAGCCACCTAAAGAGCACTTAACATGGTGGATAAAAGATAATTAGATTCCCATTTGTTGAGCTGTTACTCTCATTATTTAAAATATCTGACAGGATTTCAGCTGAAATTGTTGGAGAGCCGTTCGACTCCACATGTTGTGGTCAAACTATCATCAATCCTACGAGGGAACAAAGAAGTGAGCTGGACCAAATTAGATTTCAGTATCAAGTTTCATTCGCCAAGAACAAGTCACTGTCACTGTTGCTTAATGCAATAAATTTAGCAGTTTATGACTTTAGACAGATGGTAGAGCAGGTGTTCACATTAAAATCAAAAGTATGTAATTTTCTCAGTAATAATAAATCACTGTGTGAGTTAATTTTGAGTTCCTTTTTTCTTATATAGTAAAATATTTGAGTTTATATGACTGGAGGCCTGCGGTGTGTGTGGCCTGAGTTTCATCCTGCTGGCCTCAAGTGATTTTGCTGCACAGTAATCTTCAGACTAATGGGTGACCCTGTCTCACTCTGGAGACTCTGTGGGCTGACCAGCCCAGTCCTGTCTGCCGGTGGGGGGGGAAGACTTCCTCCTCGGGGGTTAATAAAGAGTAGCAGAAGGAAACTCTCCTGCCTTCATCTACCATTATCTAAGGACCTCATCACACAAAATCATTAACAGGATGTTGTCTTTAATCCATTCTTTGACATTAGTCGGGACTGAGAGAGAAGTGAATTAAGAGTGCGACTGTCTCAGTATAAACCTTTAAGGTACTGTCTACAGTTCATTTTTGCCATCATACTGATACAGCTGTGGTCAGAAATGTTTCCAGGGTGGAATGATTGTACAGCATACATCTTTAATGACCTCAAAAACAAAGATTTCGGTGAACAAGACTGCGTTTATTTTGGATTTTCTGGGGTCAAAATTATACGTGCTGGCTGAAACGCAGGGTTAAATGTCCTTTAGCGAGTCACACCTCAACCAGGTGCTTTTGGTAACCATCAACAAGCTTCTAATTCTGGACATTTGACCACTCTTCTTGGCAAAATGGATCACAGTACAGGTTCACAAGAATCATCTTTGATATCCAATTTGCGAATCGAGAACAAGGAAACAGCTATTAAACAGCCCAGAGGTGGAATATCATTGTGATAAGCTTATACAATATCACAGCATGCACATCCATCCAGTGTTGCATTGATGATGGGAGAGTGAGACTGTCTTCTCTAGCACGTCCCAAAGATTTTCACTGGGGTCTGAACTCTGCAGTGGCCAATCCATGTGGGAAAATGATGTCTCACGATTCCTGAAACATTCTTTCCTGGCACTGTCATCATTGGAATTATGCCCAAATCATCAGGGAAAATCCAGTGATGGGAAAAACCGGGTCATTCAGTGTATTCAGGTGATCAGCTGACCTAATTTTTGGGGCACTTAACAATGCTGAACGTAGACCTGAGCAACTGAAGCAACCCCAGATAATAACACTGCCCTCAGAGACGTGATGGGCGCGTCAATAAATCTGACTCTTCTTACTCTAATGTGCCAATCGCTCTGGAGCAGGGTATCATATACGTATGTATCGTACATGTATTTATGGTCTAACTAACAACTGATTTGATCTGTAAGTCAGATTTAAGAAAAGAGTAAATGCATTAAAATGGCCCTAACCGTGCATCACTAGCTGACGGGCCTGCTGGGTCTGTTGGTTTACACATGCAGAAATAGGCATTAATTTGCTGACATGTTAGAAAAATATTCTCAAAATTGTATGAAATTCAAAGACCCCATCCAGTTTAGCTGCTGATTTCATGCTGCAGATGTAGACAATGCATACCATTTAATTTATCTTTGATTTCTGCACTATTGCCTTCATGCCTCATCTCTTTATAATCAGCCGAGATAAACTAATTAACTTCAAGCTCTAGGACTGCTTTTTGTTCCTGTTTAAGCTGTGAGATACAGTTTTATCCAGCTCGATAAGAATGCTGGACAAAATATCTTGTGGGCAAACATAAATAAATGAAAAAAACAAAAAAACATTGTAGTAGCAACTTGGTAAAACAACGCAGAGATTTTTATCCTGACAGCCCAGACAGAATAATCACTTTGGCAAAAAATGAGTTCCAGATGTTCATTGTTTTGTTTTTTCACGGGACCCCATTGAGGGTGAACGCTATTTGTTGTAAACTGTGCAAAACGAGCACTGTTGAACAAGCAAAAATGTGCAGAAACCAAACACAGATGACTTATTTCCTGCTATAATTAGTCTTCATGAGCTCGCCTCCTTTCGCTGCCTCAGCCGTTACAGCCACCCCTGTCAACTGCAGGCCGGCGCTGCCGCAGCGTGAATAGTCTCTCTGTCCAAGACATTAGCGCGTTAAAACCATCCCTGCTTTCCTCCGTGAGCGTGAAACGCCACTTATTCTGCTTTGTAGATCGGAAAGCCACAGGAGGAATGGAGCCAGATTTAAAAGGTGCTGCAGGCATGCGAACCGATTAATTTTAGATTCCAGCGGTTTTCAGCATTGGTGCAGCGACACGTCATTTTAAGTGCTTTGTTTTAGTTTTATTGCAGCTAAAAATATGTTTTTTAAAAAAAAATTAAAAATAAACAATTCAACCTGGTGGAAACAATTTTGGAGGAATGTAAAAATTGCATGTGTCTGTGGCCTAATCTGTACATTTTTCTCCGGCCTTTTTAAGAGGCTCCTCAAGCATTTATACTGCACACCTGAATGATCTCGTCAAGAAAACGGCCTCACAAAAACTAATCATGCAAACATGAAATTATAGCAGTTGTTGCGCTCTTTCTTACAGCTGACAGTGTGTGTGTGTGTGTGTTTGTGATGTACCCATTAAACATAATCAAGAATGTACTTAAATGCACTTTTAACCAGAGCTCACATTTTTTTGAAAACTGGTCATTTTTAAAGCATTTAAAAATTCTGTTTTTAAATTAGGTTTAAAGGAAAGTACACACCTTTCAGCATCAATTTTTCTGGATGTATATTTGGACCCTGTGTGGATTCGACAAAATCCAAAATTAATTCAAACTTGTGCACCCAAATCCAGTTTTTTTTTTTTTTTTTTTTTTTTCAATCCTTTCATGG
>VUQJ01014425.1:3116-21817 GCA_015108635.1 Andinoacara biseriatus
TACTTTTTTGTAGCGACTTTAATTGAAATTGTGACCAACTGCTAGCTCAAAGTAAATCTTTGGGTTTCTCAGAGGTGACTTTAATTGTGTTATTTAGATCAAACTGAATTGGAGCTGGAAAGTTATCAAAAATCTTCAGTTATTAGACAACTGGGACAGCTGTCCACACCCCCACCCACACCCCCACCCACAGTAGTCCACCAGCTGCAGGTTGTGGAGATGTCGCCAGGCCCCTGGCACTGCATTTCCTAACAACTTCAATGTGCCACCTTGGTGTGACAGGGCCTTAACGGTGAGATTTAAGTTGCTCCTTGAGGCACAAAGACATTAGCAGCAACTTCAGCATCCAGCCTCCCTCCCACGCAAATACACCCAGCAGCCCTTCCACCCCCCACCCCCACCCATAATGTCTCTCCCTTTCACAGACATTTACTCAGATGGTTGCGTGTGTTTCTTCTCTCTTTCCTCCTTCGTGTCCTGTGATTTATGTTTCCCCTTCGGCTCAAAGGCACGGAGGAAAATGTGATATGGTAGTGGTGGGAAGGTGGAGGGGAAAGGCTGGGGGTGTGGGGTGGGGATTCCTCAGAGAGATTAAGGGAGGAAAAGGAGTGAAATACTTGTCTTTTCAAAGGATGCCAGACATGTGTTTACACTTTCTGCCCACTTTCACCATAAATAGTTTCCTCACACTCAGGCTTGCACCCTCGCATGTGAATCTGCACGACTGTGTGTGTGTGTGTGTGTGTGTGTGTCTGTGTGTCTGTGCATCTGTTGTTTTTTGCATGATTTGAATTGGTTGGTCCTCAAAATGAGCCTCTTAGGATTCAGTTTTTTGTTTTGTTTTGTTTTTGTAGTGTATACAAACACACAAACAATCATACACAAATGTGCGACACAAGTGTATTATACAATAATAATGAGAGTTTGCTTTGGAAAAACAGCATACTTTTCTTAAAGAATTTTTTCAAAAATCTGATAGAAGATAGATATTATTTATTGGGTCAGCTAGACCCAGGTGCTGCAATTCATAACTATTCGGTTTGCAGTGACACAGGCTTAGCTTCCCCTGGCAGAGTTACGGTGACCCTCCTAGGCAGAGCTTAGGTCTAAAAACAAATGCTTGCACAGTTCCATCCCTTCACTCCAGTAAACCTCAGATTTCACAGCGTACTCGCAGAAAACCGTACCGATAAGATTATGTTTTAATGCGTGGATTCATGCAGAGAAAGTACAACGTGGCCCCGGCAGTAATCTATTTGCTGTGTTTGCTGTTAATGAATTGAGTGGGCCTTTATATCCTTAAACAAATCAAAAGAGGAGGCTTTGCACAGGACATTGTGTGCATCGTGCGTGTGTGTTTGCGTGTGTGAGTTAGCACTTTGCCAATTTGCAGAGACAAGGAGGCTAACCTGCTGCCAACCCAGTTTTTCTTAGAAGCAAAGAGAGAGCAGAAGATGTTGACATTTTGGCAGTGGATGGGAGCTGCTGTTCCATCTGCATCTGAAAGGTCACTGCGGTGGGTTTTAGAGCACAATTTGTGTGCGGTTGCCTGTGTGAGTGTGTGTGTGTCTGCCACTGTGCCCTGCCAAAAGCAATGTGTTTAATGTGTGTGTCTTTCTCATCAATTCTGTGTGAAAGAGGAGAGGAGAGCTATAAACAAAGATGCTGGAAGTGTTGGGCATAGCACAAACAGCATAGTAGGAATCCACCCCCCTACAGTACCTCTATGACACACACACACACACACACACACACATCCTTGCTTTGAAGATGTTTATAGGACGTATGTGGGAACAGGCTGGCAGCAAAAAAAAAAGAAAAAGAAAAAAAATTTAGACATTTTACAGTGAAAAAAACCCTGAAAGATGCTTACAGCTGAGTTAAAGAGACAGTTGCTCTGGACTGTAGTGCTATTTATCTATTATGGTTAGATATTAGCTCTAGAGATGCCTGCCTTTTCAAGAATAATGGAATTAAATGGCATTTGTCCCATTTCCCTTCCTTAACAATGGCTTCTTGAAAGCCACCCTTCCACTGAGAGCATTTCTGATGAGGCTTCAGTGGGGGGTGAAGGGTCAGATGCATCGCTCAGGTCCTGTGTCAGGTCTTTGCTGGATTTTTTTCCCCCTATTTCCTAAGGACATGCTGCGGATAGTTTTTTTAGGCCCGTCACTTCTTTTGTCCTCCACTTTTATGGTTTCTTCAGATTCTTTAAGAACACATCACACACCATGCTGAAACCATTTGTTGAGCAGCAGAGCAGCATTTCCAGATATATTACAATAAAGAAATAATCGAACAAACACAAATGTCCTTACTTTTTGTTCTGCGTGTATTAAGAAATGAGTGGTGGCTCAAGACTTTAGCACAAATCATGATTTCTGGAAAGAGCTACTGAGTTTTTTTTTTTATATTTTGACATTTGATTTTGGGTTTAAAAGCCCTGATCATAATCTGGGACAACCAAGATATGCACCCACATTTAAATGCATGACAAAAATTCTTTCTTTCTTTCTTTCTTTCTTTCTTTCTTTCTTTCTTTCTTTCTTTCTTTCTTTCTTTCTGCACTAACTGATGACAGTCGTTGGCTCTTTGGCTTTTAAAAGTTCCAATATGTTCACCACCTGAAAGCTAACTGCTAATTTGCCTGTCTGCCCTTTGGTGATGGGCAGATTGTGTACAGCGGGTTCAAGCAGAGCTTTTCAGGGAAAATAGATTCCTGCTGTAGCTGAAAATGATCAATGAGATCCAGGAGAATTAAGCAAAACAGTAACGCCGCCTGCTATACCAAAACAATGAGCTGAAAGATCCTAAAATGCTCTATAAACTGCATATAGCAGCCAGTTTGTTGGTATCCACAGACACAAATTGTCCTTTTCTTCATGATCCTTAAATCATCTGACATTTGTTTTGTTTGTTTTTTGTGTATTTGGTAACCATTTTTACCATTTTTTTAAACCTGGTTTTTGTTTTTTTTGTTGAGCTTTTTTGCATTTTAGAGCCATTTTATTGTATTATATTCTTAATTTGTTATTAGCCACACAGAGACTCCAGCTAATTGTCTGAGGCAATGTTTGGACAACTGCTGACAGCGACCAGGGAACCTAGCTCTCTGCACTTGGAACCGCACATGGAGACATTTGTGCTGTCCGTGGAAAAGCAACACAGTTGTGAGGGCAACTGGTGGGGAGCTGTATCAGATAACCAGAGGGGTTGGGGCTTATAAGCATAAACCAACTATAAGGATGCTTTGGGCTGGTGTTGGAAACGTTTTTCAACTGTCACCCCTAAGAAGCTGCTCATGTGTGCCAAAGGCGGCCGACAAGAAAGTGGGCCAGCCGATCCACTGTTGTGGAAGCAGCTGTGAGGAGCAATGGCCAGAATATGTCTGATCTGGTATGTAGTCAACTCATAACTTTACAGCCTGCAGTACTTCACCAAAAGTAGTGTCTCATATTTATATGGAGCACAGATTCCATCTGGATCATTTAACAATAAAAGGGCTTTTCACAGTATTAGAGGCAGTACATGAATAAAGAAAGCTCAGCTGATAGTGCCAAGATGTTTTAATATCTGTAAATAGCCAATATATCTTGAGAGAAGTGTGTGTGTGTGTGTGTGTGTTGGGGAGGGCGGTGAAAAGCCTCACACTTGGTGTGAGAGCTCAGTTTGTGTTCTTTGCTTTAAGTCTCTTTCTTTCAAGCTGGGTGTCAGATGTGTTGTTTATGATGCTCATAAAGCAGATATCAAGATGCCAGGAAAATGTCTGGAAAGTATGCAGCGTAGTGTCATTACAGTTGTTTGCAAATGATTCTCGTGAGACTGTGACTCTCCAGCTCGTATGACTGATTCAGCTCCAAAGGTCAGGTTTAGAGTGTGGAACCAAAGCAAAAGAGTGCTGGTGAAAAGGAGGAGTAAAACTGTCTTCATTCATCCACTGCAGCGCTGCAACTTTTCTAGAAATTTAACAGTCCATCGGTACGCTGCCAGCACCCGAGTAGCCCGTTTCATAATTAAGCATGTAGGCATGATGTGTTGTGCATACTGCACGCTTTACCAAGCAGGGAGTTCGCCTTTGTGTGCAGCATATTTAAAAGGGCAGCCTCAGACACTGTCCAGAGTTCGTGTGTGAAACCAGCTTGAGACTAAATGATGGACGCTGTCTTCTAAACTTCCAAAGATGAAAGAAATGTTTGAATCAAGGTTTAAATCAAGAGTGAGTAAACCTTGATTTATTTAACTGGGTGTGCGCTGTGGGCTAGTGTGCACAAGCCTGTGTACTACACACCATATGTTGAACACGAGTGATCAGACATGTGGCTGGAAAACATATGTGAGATAACAGGAATTCTTCTTGGATACACAGTGTGTCTGAACTACTTCATATGAAAACCACGATCAAAGCTGCAGGATCACTGCTGTAGACTGTCTGTCTGATTCTACTACAGTTACCGTGCATTTCAAATTTGGTTAAAGGTCCATTTTTTTCAAACAAAAAAAGCTTTGAGTTTGAGCCCTGAACTTGTCACATCTTAGAAATGATTTGTAAATATTCTCGTTTCCTGTCTGTTGTTTTATGTACTTTCTGGCATGTCCTTCTAACTTCTGTCTTTAAGCTTTAGATGGCTTGTCGGAGAATTGTACAGTACACAGTTTGCGCTCAGTGGCATGCAGGGAGTAGTGCTGCTGAAGAGCTTGATGCCTCTTTTTCCAGGCATTTTAGATTTTCTTTGAGGCAGTAATGACATTATTTCTCTGATCTAATAGTTTAGTTATATCCTATACCCCACATACCTCCTTATCTACTGTATATAAACCTTTTTTGCATGTTAATATCGTACTTGCAAATACTTCAATCTCACACAACAAACATTCATTAGCATAAGTGCTAATTTGTGGTGATAAAGCTAAAAGATGTTTCAATGTTCAGAGAAACTGCAAAAAAAACAAAAAAAAACAAGCGCTACATGTCAGACTCTACAGTTAGCATGTTATATGTTAAAGTAAAAAGAAAAAGGCTGGACACATATGGCTTTTTTTAGAAGGGCTGTTGAAAGAAAGCCCCTTCTCTCTAAAAAGAACATGGAAGCACGGCTTAGTTGCATCTGAACCAATCACAAGACTTCTGGAACAATATCCTATGGACAGATGAGACCAAAGAGAAAACCAAACACAGCGTCTCAGCACTTCATGCCAACTGTCAGGCACAGTGGTGGAGGGGTGATTTTTTTGGGCATATTTAGTAACAACTGGCCCCCAATGAACTCTTCTGTATACCAAAGTATTCTAGATTCAAATGTGAGGCCATTTGTCTGACAGTTAAAGCTTGGTAGAAACCGGGTCATGCAACAGGACAACAATCCAAAGCACAGCAGCAAATCTACAACAGAATGGCTGAAAAAGAATATTCAACGTGCTGCAACGACCCAGTCAACGTCCAGACCTCAGCCTAATTGAAATGCTGCGGCAGGACCTGCAGAGAGCTGTGCATAAATGAATGCCGGCAAACCTCGATGAACTGAAGCAACATAAAATTCCATATTCTCCTGTGAAATCTTTCTTTTTGGAAAATAAGGAAATAATTGACACAGGGAACACAGGGTATAAAAAAACTATCTTCACTCTTTTTGATACTGTTCTAGATTATGTCACTAAGTAAAAAATGCTTGACTATAAAGTGAAGGATGTAAGCCTAACTGTTTATTAACTTTTGTAAAATAAACTGATCAAAAATATTTCTAATTTGTTTCATCTTCTTCTCTCTGAGGCTCAAATCTTCTGCCAGGGTTAGTTCTGCATCTGCCTGTTTGTCCAGTCTGTCCATGTCTCTGTCCATGCACGATCAAAGACATTCCCTCCAAATACAAACCAGGTTATGTTGTGCATGCACTGTTTACATGCACATTTTTGAGGTTTTACATGTTAAACACTACTGGTAGCTAATATATATGCTGAGAAGGAACTGTGTGCCGAGGCTACTAATGGTATGGTAATAAAGAACACATTTGCATGATTCTCAGCATGTGTGTATCTAGCATGTAAGAATATGGAAGCACTTTGTTTGCTGGTGTGCACTCCACTGTTCATTTGTTCAGGGTTGACATATTTGCGAGATAGTACAAATGCTCGCGCATTTTTGTGCGACTACTCGAGGCAGCGCCCAGGTCTTATGAGAAAAGTGTTGTGCATGTTTGCATGTGAATGTGTGGGAAGAGCGCAATGAACCCTGTTACTGAATCGGATGCTAAGTGAGGAGTGGATGAGGCGAATATTGTGTGAGGACTTGTGAGTGTGTGTTTACATGTGTGAACCGCAGTCCTAATGAAATTTGAAAGCCCTCCAAGTCACCTCTGTCCTCCCCCTCCTGCATTGAATCCAGTCTGCCCCGTCTCTCTCTTTCACACACACTAACAGACATGCATGCACGGCTCGTGTTAACATGGAACTGTTAGCGTGGAAAGAGGTCGGTCACAGCTCCTCTTTGTTTTCTCCATCCTGTGACGCAATGGCTCTCCCTGGGCATGTTGATAATAGAACTGGCAGTCAGGGAGCCTCCACATGCAAACACACACACATACACACACACACACACACACACACATACATTCATCCATGCATGCAGACAAAGGCACGCTCGGCAGGAGGCCATGAAGCTGCTGGCGTGAAGGATAGACACCAGAGTCTGATACCAGAAAAGTAGGGAGGCTCGCTGACATGCACTGGGAAGCACTGCCAGGATAACAATTGCTTGTTTCACTATTAGCGTCTGTGTGGATAGGTTTAGGCACTTTAATATGACAAAATTGTGTTCCGGAGAGTCCATATGTAAAGGTGTATTTTTTTAACAATTGCTCATTAGCCAAACCTCTACCCAAAATTGGCACAGGCACAGCAGACCTGTCTAGCCTTGGATTATTCAACATGCTAGTACAGTGTGCACTGGACTGTAGTGACAGCTATAGTTTTCTTTTTTAAACTAAAATAAAAATACAGGAGCAAATATGTAAAGTAGAAATTGCAAACAGTGTGTTTATCTGTTCTAAAGTAAGCTGCATTTGTTAGTATGTCTGGCTATCAAGGCCAAGGAAGCAGACACATTATTTTGTGGGTCTACAAATTAAATTAAATTAAAACTGAAACAAATACTGTGAACTTGGAAGACTAAGATAAAAATGTAAAAATATATAGGAAATATCCCTAATTTTAGTATTTGTTTTTTTGGTAAAAATGTTACAATTACAACTTGCCCAGTGACCTGCGGTCAGGTGAGGCAGTGCCTCCCCTAACATCATGACAAGTAAAATACTAACAATGATAAGAGAAAATACATTTGAAATCGCGGAATTTACGCAGCACCTGTTCAAACACATGGAAGAAATGTGGGGCGAGCCAGTGCAGTGCTGTGGCTCACCTCTGGTGGCGCTGTGTCCCATATAATAAATGAAGCAGGCGGTTGGCGCATGCCCATTGCTGTTTTTCTCTATCTTGCCAAAATAGATGTTTGATTACACATGTGCTACACATACTGATGTCCCACAGTCTGTGTAATATATTGAATGAATGTGTGTGGCATGTTTCCTCTTTGCGATTGGTCATAAATGCACCGTGAAAATACACAGTGAGGCAGAAAATACTGTGCCACACCAATAGGGGGCAGTGCTGCAGCAGTGCTGCCCCAGCAGCAGCGCTGAGAAGGATAGGCGCACAGATTTCACTTCCCTCCCCCCAAAAAAGTTTGACCTTACATGAAATACTTTTGGTTTGTTTACCATCATTGCTGAACAGTATGGAGTTGATTAAAGCATAATTAATCATTAGCATAATTAAAATTGAAATATAAGCTTATAGTTTGCGTTCATATGTGAACATCCAACTCCAGATGAATCAGTGCCTCACTCGTCACAAGCCTCACCGCATGTCACTGAACTTGCCTGATGGTGCATTGATGTGCGTATTTATTGAGAATAGATGTCAATACAACTGTAAGTCAACTGTTTCCAAAAAGTTGTGCGTTTTTATTGTCATACTTGTACTGATTTTCCCAAATTTTGCCTCTGACATATGCCCTCCATACATTAATGAAGAGACTAAAACTAGCACTCAAACTAATCAAAACTAAACTAAAAGTAAATTGAAATAAGAAAATCCACTCTGCAAACTAACTGAAAACCAACTTAATTAAAAACAAAAGTGAAAATGAAATGAAAATAAAAATTATTTAGAAAATACAAAACTATAATAACTCTGATGCAGTCTTCGCCGTCTTTGTGTTTTGAAAGCTGATGTGATGAGCTAGTGGCAAAACTTGACCGTGAAACTGTACAAATATATGAGCAAACCATACAAAGAAAATATTAATGTTATGAAAAGGGAACCAAAGCGAGCGGCTGAGGCCTTACAGAGGTAAGGCCAGAGGACCGCTTTCTCATAGATTTCTCAAGTGTCATAAGTGTTTCCACAACCACAGGTATCACCCCCTGGTAGCCATTTAAAAAAAAAAAAAAAAAGCAGATTTAAGGCAGTCCCATTTTGGCTTTTCAGACCTCCATCTTTAATGCTCTATATGAACACACTGTTTTAAATTAGAGCAATAAAGCATAAATATAGCATGCCGTTCTTACCCAAATTAGCATGCTGAGCAGATAAACAGGATCACCCTTGTGTAGTATTACAGTGTCACGAGCACCAACAAATGGATGGGCAGTTCTAAGTTCCAGCATGCATGACCATCTCTCTTAAAATACCCAGGCTTTAGTCACAACCTTTAAACATGATATTATGTAAGTAGCTATCATGTAAATTGCTAAGCTACTCAGATGACACAACAGTTATGCCTGAGTCAGAAATACAGTCAGCCAACAGGTGTTATTTTTTAGCTTAATTAGCTAGCTTAATGTGACTTCATTTTTTTTATTTACTTTAAGGTCTTCACTAAGGGCCTGTGGTACTTCTACTTTTACAATGGTATTTTTTTTATTAGTGACTATACAGTTTTTAGTCTTTATTCTGCTGCTGTAACACACTGTATTTGCATTTCATCTGACAAAAATTGCAAGATATTGTCTCAGGTGTAAGGCCACGTTTATGAAAGTAAACAACTGAACTCAACTTTGAAACAACTGCTCATTCAACACCGAGCAAATCCGTGCACTTAAAAACACATTGACGGTATCAGAGCACAGGAGACCAGTGTTTTATATTTCCTGTTGGACCTTTAAATATTAGTCAGGTTGGTTTCCTGTCAACTGATCCACTGTATTTACTGTAGATGACCCACGTGAAACAATGGAGTGAGATAAATCCTTTATTCTCAAGAAAGCTCAAAACGTTTTGCATATGGCGGCTTTTTCTCCCACACGTAGCTGCACAGACACTCACATGTGCACAGACACGTGTATACACACACGCACACACACACATCCAGTACACTTGCATCTGCGTTCCAGATGGGTCAGCACTCCTTTAGTGAATCACACATGCTCTATGATTTAACCATTGCACAAAGACAGTAGTAAGCAGCACATTTTCCATATTACCACCTCCTCCCCTTTGCTTCTTGACTTCCCACCGCTATCTTTATTTTAATTTTGTTCTCTAACGTTTGCTCCCCTCTATCTGCTTGACTGTTTAATACTTTCTTTGTCTTCCTCCCTATCATACTTTCTGGTTTCTATTAGTCTCCTCAGTGGTTTATTATAACTTACTGTGTGTTGTGTTTATCTTTCCAGCAATGTGTCATCCTGTTACTTCAGCAGCCAAAACTTTTGGGTACTTTATTTCTAATTTGTCCTATTTTCTCCTCACTGATGTAAAGCCAGTTTTAATCTACTGTAACCCCCTTCTCATGTCTGAAGTTGGAGCCAAGGTGTGGTTGGATGTAATTAGTAACCATATAGCCTGGTGGTGCCCAACAGTAAGAAAATACACTTTTTAGTGTCTTTAAACTTTATTATTAAACACACTAAATATTATTTGCACGCAAAAACACTATTGTGATGACAATAAGTTGTTTTACAGGATGGATAAGGAAATGTCCTTAACCCTCCTCAAGCTTTTTTTCGATGGATGGCCCCTGTGGGGGGATGCTGGATGTCTCTAATGTGCTGAGCACTATCTGCCAAAAGGCATTTTACAGGCCCTGTTGTTCTTTGTTGATGACCCTCAATGAGTTGATGTAATAATGAGACATAGTCTATTACACTCAGGAAAGTGAAGTTCCTGTAGGCCATCATCTCTTCTCCTCAAATGGGAAAGACTGTCCTCAACTTGCAGCGATCGAAGTCCACAGCACTAATAAAACCATCATGCAGGTGGGATGTTCATCTGTTGCGCCTGGCGGTGTACAGACTGAGGCGTTCTCAGGTGAAAATAGTAAAGTTTTGGCTTGTTGTTTACATGGCCACGACATTTTTGAGTTGCTGAAAACAGCACAATTTGAGAAGTGGGGCATTTTTGAAACACTCACTCTCCATATAAATGAATAAAATGCTACTTTTTGAAAATGGGAGGTACTGGCACATGCGCACTATGGTTGCAACTCCTTATACACACCGCCAGCTTGCGGCCAGGTATGGGAGCTACATCGTTTTAAAAAGGTTTCCATCTGAGCGCATTACTTTTAGAAAACAAAAATGGAAAAACAACACAGTTTTCAGCTGGATGGTTCTCGTAAACAACGCCTGAAGCTACAAAGTTTTAAACTCCCTGGAGTTATGAAAGGGCCTGTCACCGGAGGGTAGTATAGCAGTGACTAGCAGCAACAGTAGCACCTATACACAGAGATTTACTTATGTACTGGAGCCCAACTGATCATTGTCCAATATTATCTATTTGCAGATCTATCAGTATTAGCATTAATAGTTGCTGATAAGAAAGGGGAAACACCCTTCAACCTGCTCTGCAACTTACCTGTTAGCAACGCGTGTTTGGAATGCCACAAACATGACCAAGAGCTGAGCTGAGCAGAATCAGGCAAAGCATAAACAAATAAATGAATAACGACCCATTAACAAATGAGAGGGGAATCTATTTCACGTGACAGACAGGGGCAGCATGGTGGTGCAGTGGTTAGCACTGTTGCCTCACAGCAAGAAGGTCCTGGCTTCAAATCCAGGTTGGAATGGAGTTGCATGTTCTCCCTGTGGGTTTCCTCCGGCAGTCCTAAGACATGGAGTTAGTGGGGTTAGTTACTGGGGATTCCAAATTGCCCATAAGTGCAAATGAATGTCTTTTTGCGTTAACCTGTCCAGGGTGTACCCTGCCTCTCACCTGAATGCTGGGATAGGCTCCAGCCTCCCCCCGCCCAACTCTGAAAAGGATAAGCAGAAGAAAATAGGTGGCTGGATAGTGTCTGACAGAAAAATCGCTGATATATCAGATTTTTGACTCACCAAAAATAGGTATCATATCGGTATCTGCAGCGATCTTAAAACTTCTATATGTGTACATATGTACATTGTTCTTGTTAGAATTTTTCTGTGTAGTTTTATGCTTAAACCAAAATTCCACCTGGACTTTTCCAGCTGTGTGAAGTATTCCCATGGGTGATTATCAACCAGGTAAGTATTTAAATTCTTTCTTCTTGTCATGGGAGGATATTTTTTATAGAAAGTGGAATGGGAATTTTATTTATATAGCACATTTCTTTGCATCAATAATAATACTTAATACTTACATAAACAAAAGAATTTGCATTTCTTTTATCATACTCATGGTAAGAAACATTTACAACATGGCAGTCAAGTTATCTACTGCAAATGCACAAAGACCTTGGAGAAGTGACATTATTTTAAGTGGTTGCTGTCTGATGGTGTTTTAAGAGTTGCAACATATATATTGAAATAACTGATAAAATAACGATGTGCAGTATTCATCCTGACAGTGTCAAATATTGGATGATGTTCTTAGATCAGACATTAGGAGAACCATCTGTGCAATGTTATGATGTTTAGTCTGCTACAGCAATGCAATGTGAGATGACTGCAATGGGAAACCCCACGCATATAAATGTTATAGGAAAGGTTATTTGTTCTAGAAATAATATTGTTATGAATATCTAAAATGTCAATTGTGGATAGGAAAAATTTGATTGATGATAGCTAACTGGGAAGAATTGAATTAGAGCAACGTGCAAAACATATCCAGCCCAGCTTTTAAATGCTAACAGCTTGCCACAAGCGCCACCCTCTGATTTCTTGTTACAACAGAAATCGCTCACACAGAGGTTGAGCCATAATGACACTTTCTTAAGCCGCCTTTGCTTTTCCAGTCAAAGGCATGACGTATAACATGGCATCTGTGTCTACTATCCCACTATGTTGATTTGGCTCTTTTACTAGCTGCTGGCTTAAAGCTGGACCAATAATGCACCACCATTTCATCTCTCTACCTTTTGCAGGTTGCAGAATAAACAAACAAAAATGGTTTCAGTCAGCCAGGAGAAGAAAAGAAGAAAGAAAAGAAAGAACAAAAGATGAGGCTTTCAGATTGGGAAGACTGCCTCGTGTTTCAGAATGCAAAGTGATGCGGGAACATTCGTAAGGCATTTTTAAATGCTGATCCTTCCCTGACAGAAAGTGACTCACTCAAATTATGTTTTCCCCCAAATAATCTCCTCGTGCTTGCCCTGGCATGCAGTGAGTGTATGAAAACAGCAGTCCAGGAGGTGGAGCTAAAGTCTTCATATTTGTTTTTCTTTCTATTAGGAAACAAATTAGTTTAGTCACATTATTCATAAAATGAATTTGGTAGTTAGTGGCTTCCTGTGAAGAGACTGTCACAAGGTTTGCTTCCTTTAAAGGAGCGGTTAGAAACTGCAGTCAGATACAGAGCACCACCTCTTAGAGACCTGTTAGGGATTCGGCTTCTTGCTCAAGGACACTTCAGCAGGGAGTGTACTTATCCTCAGAAGGTCATGAACTGTGGACAGAGGACAACTTGTTGTTCATTATACCACCTGCTGCCAACACTCCCTGAACTTTGTGTCATAAAAGAGATTTTTTTTTTCTCTTTTTCCTGTGTACTTTTCAACTCATCCTCCCACTCTCTCCTCTCCTCTCGTGCCACACTGCCCTCTTGCCAGGAAATGAGGTGATTGACTTGTTTCAAAACCTGCCGCAAAACAAAGCCAACTGCTGCACACATGCTTCCTGTGTAAAATGTATGGGGGGGATAAAGTTCAGGCCCTGTATGACTCAGTTATCCTCCAACCGACAGACAAGCCTACCAGTGGACTTTCAAGTGTAGTGCTTCCTTAAAAAAAAAAACGTGAACACACACATCACGTACAACACACACCAACCTTTCACCTTTTGCTCAATTACCCGCTGCTCATCTCTGACACTTTTTGCTGTTACTTATTGCATAACTGTTGCGGCTAACATGCAAGCTCGAACACGTAAAGAACAATGTACAGAACAAAGTGTTTGTGTGTGTGTGTGTGTGTGTGTGTGTGCGTGTGTGTGTGTGTGTGTGTGTGTGTGTGCGTGTGTGTGTGTGCGTGTGCCTGTGTTTTAGCGTTCTGTCGAGCTTGCTCAGAGAAAGAGGGGAAGCAATAACTGAATACTTCGTCCTGGCAACAAGCTGTTTTCCTGTCAACACGGCTGCATCTGTGCATCAGTGTGCGAGTGTGTAACTGACCATACTGCCAAACTGTTTTTCCAGTCAGGAAATGGCAGAGTGTCATTCTTTCTATCATCCTCCACCACTCCTTCAGTGAATTTTAACACTAGCCAACAGCTATCTACCGCTCTTACTCCTTTTTTTCCCCCCTCTCTCTCTCTCTGCTTCTCTCTTCATTCCTCTGATGTCTTTGTGTAGCTGTCATTGGGGTAATGGAGAGCCGGTGAGGGAGGAGGAAACGGAAACATAATATGACAGTATAAGCAGAAGGTAGAAGTACAGATCGGTAAGAGAGTGAAAAGCAAAGAAAGAGCTGAGGAAACAAAGATTTGGAGGAAAAAAAATTTTTAAGTCTTAACTGGGCAGCGAGTCAGCATTAAAGTTCAGTTTGTGCTACTGACTGAACTGCTGCGCTAATATTTTAAAACTAAATTAAAATGTTTTCAACACCACAACCTGTAATCTTATCGCACCCCATAACGATAGTATGAGACAGAAGAAACAATAAAGTTACCTTTATGTCAGGATAAGAGAATGTGCAATAGGCCTTTTTGGATCAATCTATAGATTCTCCTTGGGAGTGCAAATGTGTTCAGTCATGTTCATTGTAATTTAATCATAGATTATGGGATGTGTTGTTGTGAAAAGCCAATGTTCTGATATTTTTTTTGCAAGAAGTCACCCAAAGGAGTCCAAAGTAGAAAGGCCTTGTTAAATGTCACTGCCAATGTGGCTTGATGGTGGCGCGACACGAGAGGTCATTAAACTATATATGTAGTGTTCATCCACCGGGGACCATGAGCACCCACTGTGAATTTGAATATTATTACTTTCTCTCTGAAGTGAACATAGACCACAGCTCTGATCGAGACAGATGAAAGATTAGTAGGTCAGCAAAATCACTGGGAATAACTCTTTGGAGACTATAAACAGTGTGTGTGTGTGTGTGTGTGTGTGTGTGTGTGTGTGTGTGTGTGTGTGTGTGTGTGTGTGTGTGTGTGTGTGTGTGTGCGCGCGTGTGTGCGTGTGCTATATTTCAGGGCTGTCTGGCCAGTAGTCTTTTCTCTGGAAAATTTGGGCTGACCGAGGGCTGGGCAGATGGACCGGATGATTGATACTGCAAACCTTAGACTAGCACTCACATAAATAAATATTAGGATTATAGAAATGTCTGAGGGAGGAGAAAAAAGGCCAACAGGTTCCTCTTTTACAACCGATTTTTTTGTTGCATAGATAAGCAAATATATTCATTTTACAGTTAGTGGTTACTAATACAATAACACAACGAATACCACAGTTATGCCAAGCACTACCATTTATAGTGTTGAAAAAGATGCAAGCAAAGCAGTTGTGGCCACTTCCTAAAAAAAAAATAGAGATGTATGTTCTCTTTTCCGACTGTTATCTGGAATCTGAAGTTTCGGTGGTGGAGGTGGCTCTGTGCGGTCACTGTGTCAAAAAATGGTGCTGCTTGATTCAACACGGCCCTTGTTTAACAGGTGTAGCCAGGTTTTAGACACAGGCATTAGGACAGATTCAGAGAGAGGTCAGCAGTAATGTCTGAACCTGTTGTTTTAAGCTGCAGATCGGGCTGCGCAGAAGACGATCCAAACAGCGACTAAAAAAATTGTCATAGGAGAAGTAAAAAAATCACATGCTGATTGTGATAACTGTGAGTGTCGAAAATAATGTGGCTGCAAATAAAAGGGTCTTTATAGATTGATGGGGGGCAGAAATCATAGACAAGCATGTAAGAATCAAGTAAATAAACCGTTAATTTTAAATTCTAATTATTCGGTTTCAAAAACAATTCAGTATTTCTGTGAACACGTGAAATGGTGGTATGACATCGAATAATCCAGGAAATGACTAGTTACTTTAAGTTTCTGCATGATGAGCTTGTGTAACAAACTACAGCGAAGCTAGGACTAATAACAGGGACGGAGAATGAAAAGCAAAACCTCCCTCCACCCCGCATACAAACACGTCATGTGCGCAAGAGTGAGTAAATCTACAGCAGGCCCGGTAACTGATCTGAGGAAGAGGGCGTCCAGAGGCTTCAGACTGTGAAACTGAAGGCAGAGAAAGGAAAAAAGCAGAGTCACACCACTGTGCTACAGTGTGACTCACACATCACACGAAGGGTTAAAGGTAAGCCTGGGATATTTACTGGACTGTGAAAGGAAAAGGTAACTGAAAGTAATCATTACCCATGTTTGGGATTCAAAACGTGCAGAGCCGCAAGAAAGGCAAACACTACCATAAAAAGTAATAGGAGGTATATAAAAAAGCAAGGGGGAGGATATAAAGGTGTGGTGGAAAATTGAGGCTTCCTGGATATAATATCACTGATATTTAACTTAAGAGGCAGGGGTCTTTCTCTCCTGTGTGAAGGAGAAGTAGAAGAGGAAGACAAGGGAACTATCTGTGGCATTCAGACCTGCTGGGCTGGTTTCTGGGTCATTAAAATTCCTCCTTTCCTCACTTCTCCTCACCGAAGCCACAGTTTGCGCCCCAAGCGACATGCTGGCTCATGTCCACCTGCTCGGCCTTGCCTCCTTGCTGCTACTTTCCCGCACTCTCCCTCGCTCTCTCTGTTATCTCACTGCTGCAGACCACACTGCTTTGTCTGCGAGTCAGGAAGACACATTTCTCTAGAAATTTTCTTTGGCTTTCTTTGTGGCTGCCTCGTGTTTCCGTCTCTGTCACCCTTTCTCCCCTACATCTTATCTTTACCCTCGATGTGATCACAACAAATCCTCCTAGACGGCACAGATCTAGAAAGTCATCCCTCATCTTTGTCTTCTTTCGCTTCCTTCCAAATTTTGCCCCCCCCCCCCTTACCTCATCTTTCTCTCCTCTGTGTTTGCTCCCTCTCTCTCCAGCGAAGCGTGTAAGGCGGTATTCTCTGGAGTGTCACTTCTGTTTAAATCTGAGATGATGAAGCAAACAAAGTAAACGTCAAACCTGCCCAGACTCCTTACCACTAGTTTAAGTATCCCCCTGCATCAACAACCGCCACAAAAACAGCCATGACCTGACTAAAATATGTACAGGCAACCTGAGCTTCCGAGCAATTCCAAATGCCTCCTGCACAGCAGAAAACACGACAACAACAAGTCTTGCAGAAACAGCTATGGCTCAGCTAGAGAGGCTTTACTTTATAGACTTAAAGTAGAAAGTATTCTTTGCACCTGACACTGAGGATCAGTATGGATCTATAGGCCATACATACAGCACCACATGATTGACTTGGTAGATTTTTTTTTTTTTTTTTATACCAGATGCCATGCCTGACGCAACCCCAAAGGGACTTGTGTCTCCCCCTGGGGATCTGTTGCTTGTTTGGTAAATGTGTAAACTGCTGCACTATGAAACCACCAACTTGCAGTGTATTTTTGGTCATTTTAAAGGAGAAGCGTTTTGTTCACAGTCAAACAGTTGTGGCTTTTTGTGGCTCTAGAGTAGCTGCTCCAAGTCTGACCTGAAAATAATCCTGATAATGCCACAGTGACATTGTTCATATTATCAGGGTCTGGAGAGCTACCAAATAGTGAGCAATCAAATGGGATTCATCATTTTCTGCTGCTGAGTGGCACAAGATTTGCATTTCTATCTAT
Source organism: Andinoacara biseriatus (assembly GCA_015108635.1). Taxonomy (NCBI): domain Eukaryota; kingdom Metazoa; phylum Chordata; class Actinopteri; order Cichliformes; family Cichlidae; genus Andinoacara; species Andinoacara biseriatus. The sequence continues at coordinate 20,357 of VUQJ01014425.1, forward strand.
AAGATGCAACATATTTAATTGAAGAACTGTATCATAAATTGAGTGAAAGTTTCAAAGGAGTTGGAGGACTTTGTACTTAATCACTGCTACACCATTTGGACTTTATCAGGCACAGCCCAGAGAGGATTATGTCTCAAGCCTGGGTGGACACCTTCTCCTTTCTCTCATTCATTTCAAGAGTAGTATCAGAAATCAATATTAGCATAGAGTAGATTAGTTAGGATAAATTCAGGTGATTTGATTTTTATTATTTGATTGAGCTAAAGTCATTGATTAGTTTATCTGCATTTAAGGTCTAAATTGTGGACATCCCCTTTATGACCCAGCAAAGGTAAAACTTGTGTATAAGTATTACATCTTTTAATGGTTCTTACAGGTTGTTCTTGCCCTTAAAAGTAACAGACCCCTGGGGCCCATTTTCCCGGCCCCTAAAGTAATAGCCTAGCCATTTGACCACCTGTATTGTAGTGGAGAGCGGCCGTTAACAGGTGTGGTTGGTGATCGCACTTACTATTAGAGTCATCAGAGGATAGTGGGGTAGACATCCAGAGGCAGTTTGAGCTAGGGGAATCTCTGTTTCCACACTCTGTTGGGTAATGTCGCTTGGAATCCAAAACTCTGATCCTTTAAATCCAGAAGTTAGCTGGGCGATCCACAGGTGTTTTTGTGTATAACCAAAAACCTATGAAACAAAGCGGACATTGAAATGCAATGCAAAGCACATCCTGGAATTTTCTTTTCATTTGATTAGGAGATAAAAGTAAATGATATGGACAAAAGTACTGCGCCACCTACAAGTTGATTGTGGAATACCCGGGAGGGAAGAAATTTTATAACCTGGAAAACAGTACCACCCTCGAATTCAGCGAGCTCTTTCGAATGACCCATCCCTTTACAAATGCTTGCAAAGGCAGACTGCATTGGCTATGTTCTTGATTTTTATACACATGTGCCAATGGGACTGAAGACATCTGAATTTAAAAATAAATAAATAAATAAAAGGTGTGGCCCAGTATTTTTCTCCATAAGGTGTCATTTTAAAAATCTCTCTCTTCTTGCCGTCATTTATGAAAATGCAATACTAACAAGTGCAGCAACTGAGGGAGAATGACATTTATCACTTTTCACCTGTGTTTACTGAAAATAGTTTTGATTATTATGGCTCACATTCTGTGCCGGTCCTTTTGTGATACGTTGGCAATTTGACCACTGAGCCAAAGACAAAAAGTTAAATAAAGCTCAGCAGTAACAATATGTGCACTCTGTGCTTTAACCAGTTCAGAAAAGCAGAAAAAACTTTGTACGGATAATACTAAGTAAAATTGACTGTGTGGCTGTAATTTTATGCCAATCCCACTGTTTTTTAATATGATGTCTAAGATCTGTACCTATCACTAAACTGTTCTGTAACTGCTAAAAAAAAAAAAAAAAAAAATAAAAAAAAAAAAAACCCCCAAAATT
>VUQJ01014426.1:2816-19348 GCA_015108635.1 Andinoacara biseriatus
TAGGAAACCAAAAGGGAACTGAGCTATGTCCATGTGCACAGCAGAGTACATTAGACCTGACAGGGACATCAAAGAGTGACAATAAAGCCCTGAAGTGTGTGTGTGTGTGTGTGTGTGTGTGTGTGGGTGTATGTAGGTGTTGGGGGTCAGATTCCAGTCACAGGGTTAATGACTAGCAGGATGGGGGAGGCCATCTATAGTATGACATTTCCCTGTCAGCATAGCAGAGTCTGGGAAGGGGGTGTTCAGTCCAATGGATAATGGGTATGAACACAGGAGTAAAATTTATCATGCATATTAAACCACAAGACTGACCTCAGAATATACAGTATATAAAATGATGCACGGGACGTGGTGGGAAAACAAAAAGAGGGAAAGAAACCATAAAGAGAGGAAAGCCTGGGTCCAAGCCAGCCCTCCCCCAGCTGGGAGATAAAGATGACTGATATCTGCTCCACTTCCAGCCCAATCTCTTTAATGCTAAAAGGAGCCAAGTATAGGAGCTAAGAGAAAGGGGAGGGAATTGGGCACAAGGAACAGCAACTCTTTTACCCTCAACCAAGTTTAGCTCAGTTGAATTGCAGACACTGCACTCTCTTCATCACTTTACCCCGCTTCGCCTTCCTGTCTCCTCCTATATCTCTGACTAACACACTCTTGTTTATGGTAGCAGACAAACACCAACATCAGGTCCCTGGGCAGATGTGCTTCCCAGTGTTTCTCACAGAAAACGGATTGTTCAAATGCTGAATAATTACCATGATAATCATCTCCATCCCACAAGGGTCTGAAAATGCATACCTGACATCTGACATTTGGTACCCATGGCTCCTCTCTCAATCTGCATAATCACATTCCCACCTAATTTCCATGCATATGTTTGGGAAAAAATGAGGTTGAATATTTTGCATTGTGGTGTGGGCTAGATAAGTATAGGTACCAAAGTACAGTGTATGCGTAATAGTGCTGAAACGATTTGTGAATTAATCAGTTGGTTGATACACAGAAAAGTGATCAGCAACAGTAGATTTACTATGCCGTCATTATTTCTGGTTTAGCTCAGCTTTTATCTTAATACTTCTCAATAACCGCTAAAACATGCTATTCATTTTAAAGCTTTTTACAGTGGAAAGTGAAAAATGTCCAACATTTTCTGGGTCCAGCTTTTTAAATAAGAAATTTTACCGATCATCTTTTCTTTGGGTTATGAACATTTGATAGCATGCGGAAGTCTGAGAAAGGTATTATTTTATCTCTTAAATGGCATTTCTAAACTGAAACAGTAAAGTTTAATTAATTCCCCGTTCTTGCCCCCAACCCCAGAAAACTGGACTCCTTTTTTTTTTTTCACAAGAGCACAAGAAAAGCAACATTTTATTGAAATAAAAGGAAGTAATAAAGGTTAACGAGACGCCCTTGTCAGCACCAGAGCACTTTATTTTGGTCATTTTACCACATCTACCACCTTCATTCAACTTTTAAGTCCACTCAACATTCTTCTCATTTGGCTAGCCATATGTCCCTGGAGTGACTCGTGCCCTCCAATTTGGGAAATGTTTGACTAAATGTTTAATTGGTTCATCAAGAAATAATCAGTATATATAAAAAAAGAAATGAATGAAAAAATAATCAGTTATATCCTTAAGCATGCTTCCATCATTCTGAACTGTACACCAACAGTATCAAAGGCTGTGTTAAGACCTTTTTGGGCGTTGTACACTACTCATCACCTGTGCTGTGCAAAGCCTGTAAATATGACCCATGAAGGGGCATAGAGACTGTCAGTAATTGCTGCCCAGCACTGGCTGATCATATACTTCACTTGAATGGTACAAGGAAACAATTATTATTTCTAAAAGACTTTCGTGTACTAAGATTAGGTACAGCAATAGACAACAATACAGCATCTCCTTTATATTGGACTTTCTGAAAGGACGTTTCAATACTATGGATCATTTCCAGGCCAGTGTTGTACAAATGCATTTGCAATTCAGTGCAGCCCATAAGCATTAGAGCACGGCTGGTTTTTCATTGTTTTGGCATTCAAATGAAGCACCGACTATAGTCTTACACTTTGCGGGCGAGCATGTCCATTTTTTGCTGAGCCCCGTTAGACTCTTTACAAAGCTTTATTTACAAAAAGCTGCCAAACATAGAACAACACAGCACGCGAATCCTCCCAACAACACTGTTGTATTGTGTCATTAATTATAGGTACTTGATGACCTGGTCATGGCAATTCTTCACTGAAAACGCAACAGTGTTAAAACTGGAGAAAGAGAATTTTCCATGTAAATTAACATCCATTAATTTCAAGCACTTGCCAAACAAGCTTACAAAATAGTAATTATGCCTAGCAGCACGAGCTCAATATCTCTATTTTGTATTTTTATTTTTTTTTTAAATCTGATTGTGGTGGTATTGCTAAGGTTTGCCAGAGTTGAAGAGGTTACAACAAAGATGAAATAAGCAACAGCAGGAGTATGAGGGGGAAAGGTGTTGGCAGTATTTGGTTAAATACTGTCAGTGCCTGAAGATGGACTGCAGGTTTAGCTGTGACATATTTGATCCCGGCTAAAAGAGTCACGCAAATAAAGCAGCTGAAAGATCACATAGGAAATGGGAGGGAGATGTAGCATTAATGGTTGATTTATGTATTTATTTTTGTGAAACAATCTCTTTATTAGTCTACAATTAGTTTAAATGTGTTTCTCCACTTAATATTCGTGTAAAAAAAAGTAATTAAAATTGACTTTTTGGACATATTTAAACAAACAAACATGTGACCTTTGAAACAGTGCCAGCAGATTAACAAAATGACAAATACATTTGACATTTCCTAATTTTCCAGATTTGAATAACAAATCGTAAACACTGCATAAATAAATAAACAGATTAGCACTTCTAACAAGTGGGTCCACCTCAAAATTTAACACACCTTCAAATCCATGTCTTTTAAATCAGTTCAATATACAGACAATGACTGTAAAACCTTTGAGAGGTAACAGGTGAAACCTGTTTCATTTAAACTTCTCACATTTTGGCTCCAATGTGGATGTCTATGAGCGGGAAACGATTTAAAATATGAAATTATTTTTGAAAAAAAAAGTCTTTCCAGTGTAAAGGTGACGTGAATTTCAAAGGTCTACCTATTTGTCGTGGACTCCATCAAATTCATCCAGAAAAAATAAGTCTAAAACCTACACAGACATGTCTAAAGACCCCCACACTCTCGCAACTGTTGGTGTCAACGTGCATTTATCTACAATCAGAAAAAGATTTGACAAATTTGACCTGCAAGGGAGGACTGCCAGGAAAAAGGTTTTATTTTTTGCTGTGCAAAAAGAACATTAGAACAAAAACACAGCTTGACAGTGAACGCAAAGGCAAAGATCAGGGCTTTTGGAATAATGTGGTCCGGTCAGACAAATCAAACCTAGAGTTGTTTGACAACATAAACAGTGGACATGTTTAGAGCACACCAAAGAAAGCTTTTTAGGAGAAGAACCTCATAGCAGCTGTGAAGCCTGGTAATAGGAATGTTATGGTCTGGGGCTGCTTCTCTGCCTCAGGGATCGAGCAGCTTGCAGTCATTGATTCCACTATGAATCAGCATCATATCAAAGTGTGCTTGAAGATAATATTAGGCCATCTGTCTAAAATTCGAAGCTGATATGAAAGCGGATCTTTCAACGGGATCACGATCGTATTCATACTTGCAAATTCACCAAGGAATGACTCACAAAGAAGAAGTGTGTTTAAAAAAGCCAACACTTTCCACTTACTGCATTTATTTATGACGTGCATTAATAGTCACAAGCTTAGTGTAAATCATCATTGATTCACTGTTTCTATTACACTTTGGTCACTTTGTATTTTCTCAATACAGTGCCTTTTAAAATTCACTTTGCAAACTGAAAAAAATAAAACAGAATAAATAAAGGTGTCAGTCAAGGCAGCAATGGTCATAAAGTACCACCTTGAAAATAGCTCTAATGTTTGTTTTTTAATGAAAACAATGATACAAATAATAATAATCACTACTAATAAAATACACAAATAGCCAGTTATTAAAAAATATCTCACTTCATCAGTGTTTATCTCTGTTTTTAATGCAGTCGAACAGCTTGCAAGGGATCTGCTACATACTGTATATCAATTATACTCCATATGCTAATGAAATGCATACTAAGCTTTTTCTTTTCACACGTTTCAGACATTTATAAGACATTAGGAGATAACAAGTTGGAAATGGTGCGAAGCGATTAGGCAGAACACTTGACAGATATGGAAAATGTTGTTAGTCCCTGTTTAGCACTTGTACAGTATGCCTCGGTCTGAAGGTAGAGCAAGCAGGGCCCTCCCCCATCTCAGCACAACACATGGCCCACTCAAATGCTCACAGCTCTGCAGAGCAGCTTGGCTTCAGCGTGAGCTCCAATCCCTCTCACTCTGAATCATGCTGTGATGGGACAGCAGTCCAGCTTCTCATATTTCCTCAAAAGCACAGTCACTGATACAAAGCTTGACTGGCAGCCAGATCCATCTCTGCAGCTTTTTGTTGCCTCCACCTGAGAGAAAAGCCCTTAAACTGTGATGGCCACTCATTCCCCTGACAGTGTATTGTGAGTTTTATTACAGAGTGGCTCTAGTATAGTGTCGCCCCACAGAGGATCATCTCATGTGGTCTACCGTGGGGTGTCTGTATTTCATGTGTTACACACTGCAGGCCCAACAATGCAGGCCCTCCCCATGCCTTTCCCTCTCTTTGTTTCTCATTATTGAGCTAAATGGAATTAAGAGCTTTTCTACTGGGATCCTTTTTTCTGCATTCGCCCTTTTGAACAACCTGAGGGGGATTTTAACATGCTATTACCCTTTGACACAGTGCTGGTATTAGAAATAGGAGAGTTGTGAGGTATTTAGCTGTGGCTACAGACAGTGAAATGGAAGGCAGGGAAAGGCCTGCGCTCTCCTGCGAGAAGAGATGGAGAGGGCGCCTGGGGGCAGCAGAGGTTGAAGGCCCCAGTCTGGGCCCTGTCCACTGCAACCTGCCAGACACAGTCTGAATCCCATTTATTCCTGGTGACCTTAAATAAAATGCTGGCTACCCCTGTGGGCCCCATGTGAGGCCAAAACCAAATGGGCTGTGTTCTCTACTCTTTCTACCCCACTGCTAGAGAAAATGAGCTTTATCTGTGGGGGAACTCAGGGCCATGTGACTAAATGCCCCCTTCCCTGCATGAGTTTCCCCACAAACCCAATTCCGCAGTTAATCTGCAAAGCTGTCGCCTTTTAATTACTGGCTTTTGGTATTGGAGTGTTCCAGTGTGTTAACCGTTTTTTGATTTATTTTTGCAAAGTTTTAACTTGTATATCAGCAGGGTAACTTGTGTGTTTGCTATCTGAGATATCATGAAAATGTACATATGCACTCATTGCACACGTGCTCCCCAAGGTGACTTAGGGGCTTTCTGACAAATGTCTCACTTAATTACGGTAAAGAAACTGATAAAAGAAATATATAATCCCAGTTAATGAAGTTAGGCTGCTAAACCAGTGGGCGGTGATGAGTATTAGAGAGGTGAGAAACTGTTAGATGAAAATCAGTGTGTGTCTTTCTAGCATGTCAAGGGCTCACAGTGAACAATAAAATCCATCACAGACTCATATCAAGCTTTGATATCTAAGAACTAGTATGTGTAATGTATAAGTTAATAAATCATTCAATTCAAGACAGAGCCAGTGGACTGGAAGTGACAATTTCATACCATGTTTGTATTTTCATGCACTGAAATCAAGCATAATCCCTGTTGTATCACACTCCACTACCTGCCACATTCACAGCCTTCAACAACAGCTATAATACATTGTTTTGGAAAGCTTGCCGATGGCAAGAATGCAAAGGTATGTATGTATTTCACCTTTGATTGATTGATTTGCTTGTTTCTGTGTTCTTCGCATACACATCATACTGTCCCCAAACGATTTTCCCACCCACGTTTTTCAGGCATTGCCACCATAAGTTCTTTTAAATTTCCAGGTCTAAGAAAGCTGCCTACCCATCCAGAGCACCTTTTTTGCCACATGAACCCATGCTGGTGGTTGTCAAGTGCCCACTACACATCCATGCAGAGCCAAAGTCTGCATGAGCAACTCTAATTAAAGTGGAGTTAATCACAAATAGCTGGATAGGGCCACAATTGAGGCATATGTTAAGAATGAATTACTAATTAGAGCGGCAAGCAGCGAGACAAGTCCCAGACTGCTTGAGAAGTCTCGGCACGTTACTAATATATGAAAAGGTATAAACAAACAGCAATCTGGTTGTTTAGCTCCTCCATCCCACTTACAAGGATCCAATTATGGCAGATCCCTGGAGCCGCCAATACAATCAGGCAGGAGTGAGTTGGCGTTATGATTAACTGTGAAGGCCACATACTCTCTATGGCTGCTCCAGCCAGGCAGCAGGCCTCCTCTGACAGAGGTGGTTATGTGGCTCAGTGAGCCCCAGTTCTCCACTCCCGGAACAGGCGACTGGAGAGCTCAGCACAACAGAACACAACAAAAAACACAACACAATCCTCAGATACTGCATTCAGGCTGTGTTGTAATACGTACAAGCTAATTCACTGGATGGCTTGCTTTTATAGAGCACCCCATAGAGTGTGGTATAACACACAATAAACATTAGAAATTCCTTGAACAATGCTTATGGCACTGATGTGTTGAGGGAACACACCTGTTCCTCAGAACAACCACAATCCAGACCCTTACAATTGCCAATTGAACATTTTTCTTCTCTAGCACGACAAAATGCAGCCGAACTTCCCAAAAGCTCACAATCAGAATATTACAGAAGCCACTAATCTTTGTTGACAACATTTTGTTTGATCAGCTGGTAGGTTCGACTTGAACCCCCTTACCTGTGAACAAAAAAGCTGAAGTAGCTTCTGTCAGCAGAATAGCTGTAGAAATGGAATTATTCTGTATCAAACCCTCTCCAGTGAAGCCCACATCCATACGTCCAACTGTGCTTTTCACCACACTTTCGGCAGGAATATCAGTGTGCAGCCGAGAGGTAAGTTGGGCAATGGATGAAATGCGCTTTTTTGCCATTTGTCATTCAGTGCTGGAGGTTGTGTACAGTTAGCCATCTGGATCACAGGGGCCTGTTAAACATTTTCCCCATACCAAACTGTACGGAGCAGCTAAGAGAGAGAAGCAAACGTGCGGTGTGTCTGTGCACACCCAGCTTTGTCACACAAATTAATACACTAACAAAGATTCATAGTTTCTATGCAATAAGCATCTTGTGTAATAAAACCTGTGTATTGTGCTTTGATGTTCAGTAAATTGTAAGATGCTTAAATGTTGCTTTTGTACTTTCTCCCCACGGGCAGTATGTGGTAAACTACTGTAAACTCAAAAATTGAGGGGGTAACACTTGGATCATCGTCAGCAATCCGGCATTAACGAGAAAGACACCTACAGGCACGCCACTGGAGGTGAACAGCATGATATAGTCAGTCCTGCACACACATAGATGTACATGCACACGCTAACAGGGAACGCTGCAGGTGGGAAACAACATGATCCAGTCTTAGCTTTAACCTATGTGGTGCTGTCTAAGAAACTCGCAACAACACAGCCCACTTCCATTACCTTTGTTTCTTTTACTCTCAGCCAAGAGTCCCTAGTGTCAAAAAAAGGCCTCCCACCCTACTTCAATTAGAGACGCTGATTGGCACCAGTCCTTATTCCAGCAGGAAGCTACTCAACCTTCAGCTCAGTCTAACTTTACACTCCGTGAACCAATCTGTAGCTTCCTCTTGCCCTACTTTGTTTGGTCTCAGATATAATAGGTCTGATACAAGTATGTCTTACTGTATCGTATTTGTTTTAAAATACACTATGTTAGTACAGCAGCACCGGGAAGCAAAGTCCCTCCCCCGTTCAAATGATTAATATGTGGGCTAATGGTGGAGCTGTAGCGTGAGAGGGGGAGGTCGAGACTGGAGATTTGTCTGTGGTTCAATTAGTGCATTCCTGGCAAATTCTCCTGCCATAATTACAGCCTTGGTTCTTTCTGACCTTTCCAGTATTTTCTGCATGTTTGGCTTTTATCAGATCATGTTTTATTCAGGATCTTTGTTGTGTACATTTTCTTCAGACACTGACTCCGCTCTTATACAAACAAAAAAAAAGAAACCCCAACACTTCAGGGATGGCCAAATGGTACTTCTATCCTTTATCATTTTCCTTTGATTCTTTTTTTCTTCCCACTTTCTGAAATTACAATGTTCCACCATGACGCGATGGGGCCAATGTGGCACTGGCTGAGAGGCTTGTCTAGAAGGCAGGCATCCATATTTATAAACATGTCATTCTGTTTGCTTTCATGAAATTCAATTTTGCATAGATGAGAAAATAAACATTCAAACAACATATGAATACCTTTCCTTGACCACATCAACCTCTCCACGGAAATAAAAGAAACTATAATTTTTCCTTTGATATGTTTTTTTTCACATCAGGGACGAGATGAGAGACAAAGTGTTTAAAATGTATAGTTCCCATAACACAGGATAGAAAAAAAAAAGAAGAAGGTAAAAAAGCTTTCAAGTAAGGAAAAGCACAATACTATCCTGACAAGAGATTTGGGTCCAGCTAACAACAAACTAACAAACAACTCAAGATGGAAATGTGTTACCCATACATTATACACTCTGTACCTGCACTGTCACCATAATACGCCGTATCTACACAAAAAAGGCATGAGATGACGGTCTATATAATGTATGCGCATAGACACACACGTATATATACAAAGAACAACACCACATATATAAGAGCACAGGCAGCACAGGGGGATATGGACTGCCAGGGCCCCTGTGGAGAAGCGATGGCTTCCTGTTTGCAAGCCTTTTTTTAGCGAAAATGCTTAAAACGGGCCAAACGAGAGCAGTGCTTATCCAGCAAAATTGCTGCTAGATGGAGCAGAAAGTGCACAAATTTTCTATGACACCCCAGTAATGAGGTTTTATATTGACCCAGGCGTTGAGTGGAAGGGCTCTCTGCTCCTCTTCTCCTAAACCCAGTCAGCTCTCCTCAACCTCTATTTGGGGCCCCAGTAGGATACAAAAATCAGTATGGGCTGAGAGAGGTAGCAGAGGAAAAACACGCAACTAAACATGGGGCACTCTTCATGTACTTGCAACGCCGTTCTAGTGCTGATTTCCTGAAAAAAAAACTAAGTCTTCTTTTTCGCACGGAAGAAACTTTTTCTCTCTTATGCGATCACAGTTGTTTTGGCAAGAAAAATGTGCCTTTGTCTTCATCCCAAATGTGAACAATAACATCAATTATAGAGGCTTTAGATGGAACAAATATTTGCATCATATCACTTCAGCCTTTTTGCATTCATTGTGCTTTGCTTCAGTTTGAGTGGTGTTTGTTTTATTTGGTATAAATTTAAATGTTCAATAAAATATTATTTTTAATGTTGTATAAATGCAATTGATCGACACCGGGTTATGCGAGATGTGGCCATAAAATGCAGTTCAAAGATCCATCCGTCCACTTTCCTCCACTTCACGGTGGAGGGGGAACTGGAGCATACTGCAGCTGTCACAGGGCAGGAGGCGGGGTAAACCCTGGACGGGTCGCCTGTCTTTTGTGGAGCTGGCTCAAATAGTGTGCATCAATTAATTAGAAAAGAAGATTAATCACTCACTGTTTTGCTAATTGATTGTTAGTTGTTTTGTCTGGGATTAAATGCCAAACCTTCTTGCTGCTGCAGCTTTTCCAGTGTGCACATTTGCCACATTTCTTGATTTAAAAATTTTGAAACTGACTGCGTTTGAATGTCTGTGTTGATTTTTTTTTTTTTTTATAATTTTTCAATTTTTCTTATGCACCAGACAATTATCAGTTTAATCAAAACTGTTAATCGCCAGATCGTTTGATAAATTAATAAACATAAATGTTGTATTCAGCCCAGAATCAATGTATTTGATCTCCTGAGCCAACAATCTAATAGAACATACAAAACCTACTGTGCTGCTCTATAAACCATTTGTACACATAATTATCATCAACAAAAAAAACTAACTCATTTGCAACAGTTATAATTTTCCTGTAAACTGATGAAAAGAAGTTATTTTAGGTTCTTTTACAGATTTGTTTGTATTTTGGTGCAGAGAGCCGGTGCCTCCAGAGAAAGCCTGCTTCTCTTCTGAGAAGGCCAGTCTAGACGTTCCTCCCCACCCATTAAACTGTCTGCTGGTTTTAATGAAGGTGAGAAAAGTTGATGTGATTAGCCATTACTGAAGCCTGCTCCAACCGCACCTGCTGAAAATATCCCTCTATAACCTGCTAATATGTTTCGTATTAATGGATTATTTCTGCCTAATCCTCTTTTTCTTTTCCATTGCACCAGAACTGCACCCATGCTTATGGTAATCAAAATTGCTATAAAAAAAATTTGTAGAAGGTTTGTGCTCACCCCTAAGAAATTACAGGAATAAGTCTAAACTTTTATAACAGAGGATAAAAAAAATATAACATTTTATTTGGCTTAGAGCAAAATATTATAAAATATATTTTGCTGTTTTATTTTGTGTAAATTAACTGACTGCAACTGTTAGCATTTATATAAAACTGTACAAACAAAAAACTGCAGCTGCTTTGATAACTGTGCATGCTTTCTGTTTGATCAAACTCTCCCTGAAGACATTCCCCCTCGCCCCCAGAAACCTAAGTGCCTGAGGCAGGGGTCCATGATGCATGGCTCTATATCCTGGAGCTGGAGCAAGTAAAGGTCAGCACTGGGTGTTTGTGAAAACCAGGGGGGTTGCCTGTCTCTGAACAGTTATTATATCATACAGTAGTGATTGTGTACCATCTTGCGCCATGGCGTAACACTGATTTTCAAAACAGAAAGAAAGCAAGACTGAAAACAACATCTACCTATCTATGCTACCTAAGATAAAAATAATGTATCGGTGTCTTATGAGTAAAAAACGCAGCTCAACATAGGCTTCTCATTGCAAATGTTTTTTTTTTGTTTTTTTTTAATGTCCATCAGGATAGCATGCACTAAGCTATTTTAAGCAACCAGTGAGTTTTGCACCGTCTGCAATCCTCTGATGAATTATAAATGCATACGTGGATGGAAATAATTTTAGTATACATCATAATTATTACTTTCCTTTTAAAGAAGAGGACTGCTTCTAAGAATGATCGTAAAACTTTAATAGTTCAGTAAAAGTGGTATCTGATTCACAAACCTTTAACCACCGCATCTGAGCCCATTTAGCTCTGTTTTCTCTATAATCTGTCTAAGGTGCCAAGATTCAGCCTCTGCTTTCTGACAAACATAAGCCTCAAAGGCCACTCACAATGCATTAAGAATGTTTTCTTTTTGACAGACATCAAAATGTGACCTTTAAATGATTCTTGTTATCAGGGAAGCTGAACAAGAAAATCGATAGGATGCAGCTGGAGAGGAGGGATTAATGCAGGGCAAATTGATCATTCCATTTCATTTTCATCCTGATTTGATGTGCAAGCCATACATACCTAATCTGACCACAAACTCCTTTTAACACTTCAGAGGAGAACCTTTGAAGGAAAGAAAAAAAAAAATACAACAAGCTCAACAAGCTTCTCAGCTACAAAAACGATAGGGCAGGAGCATGAGCCTTTACTGACAGTTAACCTTAATAATAAAGAGGCTGCATTTCCTTTTCCTTTCATCACTTCTCCGTGCTTTTTATAGCGTGCCTCAGTGCGGTTTCCTCTATTCACCACAGGGAATACACAATGGCAGAGCTCATTGTCTATTTCACACAGTTTGGGCCCATCAAACTGCAAAAACAAATACATTAATCATCAGAACACATTGATAGATCATTAATTATTGTACCTCACTGTTGATGTCACACGTTGTTGAATCCTTTCACAGATAATCAGAGCACTTTGGTGGAACTTCATTAAACAAACTGTTCATTTACAAAGCCAAGTCTGGACGTGCAGGCACAGAGTCAAAGAGATAAAAGACAATATTTTCTTTTAAAGAATCTTTCAGTAAACATTAAAAGGAATATCTGCCATAGAAGAATTGCACTATTTCCCACTTCCCGCACACAGCTGAGATTGGGAGCGTATTACCGCTGAAATGCCAGCGCTCAACAGATAACTGCGATAACAAAGATAGCAAATCTGGGAAATGAAAAATGGCACTTCTCTTCTACAAGGAGATACATCAGTGTTTATTAAATCAATGCCAGACAGAGGAATCTGAAGGTAAAATAATGAACCACTTATAAATGATCTTTGCTTCACTGGGCCTTACCTGATCAGGGTGTTCAGGGACCACCAATGCGAGGTATATTAGAAGAGGTCTATTAATCCTTGTGCTCCTCATAGCTGACTATAAAATGGGTGAGTCCTCTGTGACTTACTAGGCACATCCTTTTTAATTTTTCAACATAAAAAAAAGTCAGCCACACAACTTTCATTGATTGGGTGTGAAAGTTTGGGTTGTCTGTGTATTTCTGCTTTAAGAGAGTGGATATTTCATTATGGTGCTCTGGGACACACATTTCGCAGCTCGGCTACCGTTCGAACAGCATCCATGGCAACTAGAGAGGCTGCTCTCCCTGCAGAAATGTGCTTTTAATTGAGTGACATCTAATCAGGCAGTGAAATACAGCAGTAGAGTTAACAAAACAGGTCAACGAGGGACAAGGACTACCAGCTGCAATCGCCATCACAGCCCAGCGCCTCGTTTTGGTGTTGACTAACACATATTAGTCAGGTTTTAATGATCAAAATTACAGGGTTGGAGGTATTCTTCACAAGATCCTCGGGTGAATGTGTGATTAGATACGATGAGCCCTTCTTAGGACTACACAAGCTTTTGGATGAGGAATGCCTTTGATGTACTCAAATTACTGGAGCTAAGAGGGCTCACAAGCTATACCTTAACACATATTAAACAGGCTTTAAAGGATGAATTTTTCAAAGTCATCTGTATTTTATTTTTCTTCATTGAGTGGTTACAGTGTGCGAGGCTTTGCTGTCTCCGATTTTCTTCCTCAAACGTTACTTGTGATTTTTTTAAATGCTATAGCATTTCCTCCTCATTATCAGGTGTTGAATCAGCGCACAGAGGGACACCATCAACTCCCCTCAACCTAAAATCATCTGTGGTGATGGCACTCTGTGGTGACATACATAGATAGAGGGGGTAAAAGCACAGTCTCAGTAAATTGTCTGCCTGCGCTTTGGGGAATCATTGGAATTCATGATCTTTTCTCAGTATGCTAACAATAATCTTCCACTAGCTCTGTCTCGCACATCACTAGGCATAGCAAACACTTGTCTTCCCCGAGTCTCAGGCAGCATCAGCTTCTCCTCGCCATGCAAATTTCAGAGCTGTGCCCCTCTTTGTATTACAACTATGTCCTCAACTTTTTTCAGTCACTGCCCTTCGTGCAGCTGGATGATAAAACCAGTGCACATGAGTAGTCTGAAACACACCTTAATTCTCATAGAGGATTGTACTTTGATAAACCCTTGAGTTGTAAACTACTGGACTTTTTATGGTTTTATTTTGCAATAGGATACATTCCAAAGCTCTCAAAATGTATCTCCTAAACAAATGCCCCACTCCACAAGCGAGTGTGCCCTTACTACAAAAAAAAAAAAAGAGTACAGCTTGCTTTTGTTAAGCGGGATATAACAAATGTTTCTGCAGTAAAAATCTGCTGGATAAATAAAATGCAACCCAAGTGAAATTTGTCTGTGTTTATATATTCCACAGTACAAAGAGGGCTCTTAATTAGAAGCACCTCAGATGGATGCTACTAGGGTTGGAGGTTCAGATTTTAGCTCATACTTACCAGCAGCAATAGTGAATTTGATCAGTTCACAGCCTCATACTTTGAATAAAAAAAACATTTGCTCTTTAAACGCTGGTTTCTTCCTTTTGACTGGTCAGCTCCTCTGTACTTTTAACAATGAAAGGGAGACATTTTTAGCATATGGTCTACATATTGATGTCATATGTTTTATGTATTCCTGTTTTATGTTTTATGTATCTTATGCTTCAGTCTCTGTGCATTGTGAGACAAATTTCCCTTTGGGCACAGTAAAGTTAAAGCTTGAAAGTTGAATTTTGAACAGTAAAACATCAGAACAACAGATGGTTGATATATAGGAGATTTGCACCACACCACTAAAAGAGGAGCTGAATAAGTTATGAGTACTACTGAAGGCGATTAAAAATATAACCACACGATAAAGTCCATAAATTAACTGTTGACATTTTAACTATTTATTTGTTTATTTTGTTCTTTGTTTAGTTTCACAGATCCTAACAATTTAGGCCACTAAGGTTTACATATATGGGAAACGGGAAAAACATTCACAGATATCTATTTAGCTGGTAAAAAAAAAAAGAAGAAAAAAAAAGAAACCTCTGTGCAATCATACAGTATCTTCTCATTTCTTCATTAACATCAGGACAATAATCTGGTGTCTAATTTGTGATTGCAATCAAATTTTAAAATGTTTCTAAGGCAGTGTGTCTTATCATACTTGCTGTATTATTATAGAACCATTTCATCTGCCTCACCTCCAGCAAGAAGCTTTGACGGTGTCAAGTGGGAAACGACAACCAATTAAAAGAAAATCAGTCAAACAACTTAGGGTCAGATCTCAAGATGCTCCCAATCAGTCATAATTTCCTGTTGTTATGCTGTGTTTGACTACTCCTGATTGGAATCTGATAAATCAGTGTGCACACTGGTCAGTATGACATATATGCAACTGTCTCATCCCAGAGTACTACATCTAAACTCTCTATCTGTCTTTCCTGTGAATAAGATGGGGGACCCACAGAGCATGACCATGTTTCCTTAACCAAACAAGAGCAGAGGTAAAAAAAAAAAAGACATGCAGCACATTTAATAATACTTGTAGCACTCTGCTTGTTCTCAGAATGCAACGGCTAGAAGATGATAGGAATGGCATGTGTGGGGTCTAGCAGGACAAGGCAGTAGCCCTGATAGTATTTCTGTGCACGTCCTCCTCTGTTAGTCATTACTGTGTGCAGACGAGGGGTGATGTTTACTCTGCTGAGACAAGCAAGTCTACTGCTCTGGGTTGCAACCTTGTGACTCTCTTCTCCCTCCTGCTGCCAGCTCTCCTTACGTCTAGGCCGGGCCCTGCCACACCACCAGCCCACTGGCCTATCGCTGCTGCTGAATGCTCGCCGTCTACCAGGACTCAGTTTTTTGGAATACGTCTGGCAAAACACAACGATGCATTTCTGTGCATATTGTCTGCCTGGTGGGTGTTCGGTTGATATTTCAGGAAATAACAGCATAATGCACACAAGGGATGTGATACTGCAATACGCTGCTGTGCCATATTTCCTCTTTTTGTCTTCAGTTTCCTTGCGCTGTCACTTTCAAACATTACCTCCACCCACACACATATGAGAAAAAGAGGAGGGAAGAGAGAGATAGTGACAGAGACTTACTGCAGTACACAATGTGTGAAATAGGGAGTTGTAATCCTTGGTAATAGATTAAAGAAATCAATGAAAACATGGTTGGGTGGTTTATCATATAAAGATGATGAAATGAAATGACAGAATATAAGAAAGAAATTAAAGATATTAGCAAACACAACTGACAATTTATTTGTCCCACACTAATGGCTCAAGGACAGTGGAAGTAACAAACTACAGAGAGAGACAAGTGTGAAATAAACAGGACACAAATAAATTAGGATAATGGAACAGTTATAATTTTACAAATTGAAACAATTATAACAGTTAACCAGATGGAAGCAAAATAAAGCAAGTTGAACAAAACAATTCAGTGAGAAATAATGGCAATGTTCATGATACATAATGGCAAAAGGTTCAAATCAATCATAAAGCACCAAAAAAAAAAAAGTGAAATGATTACCAAGCTTATGCAGAAGGTCAGGGGTCAGAGGTCAAGTTCAATTTAAACACGGAAACCATTATGGCGTCTGCATGGATGTCTCTGGAAGAAATAAACAAGGAGTTGAAGTAAGTACACTTCACTGTAAGTGCTGTTTAAGCCCTACATCTATTTGACAATATGTAGCACTCAAATATTAATGTGACACAATGCTGTAGTAAGCACTGATTCACAGCAATGTACAAACCAGAAGTGCTCAGTTTCCTTAAGTGGTGGAGGGCAATTTCAGAGTTTAGTGAATCGCAGACACACTTATTCCAGCCCTTTAAAACAATTGAAGGCATCTTTTTATCATCCTATAACCATGTCGAGACCATAAATTAAGGGTTTGCTTGTTTCAAAACCTCTCAGCAAAATTAGGTAGACTAAGCAAAGCGGCAGTGCACCGCTAACATCACTCATGCTCTGTGTTTCATGCTTTCACAGTCGCCCCATCTCCTACGGTAAGACACAAAGCAAATTCCACCACAGTGTTCACAGTGTAGACACTAGTAAGACAAAGAGCGT
>VUQJ01014426.1:27093-38484 GCA_015108635.1 Andinoacara biseriatus
TTTACTGCAGATTTTATACCACAGTGACACACACCTTGAACTGGCTAAATTATTTATTACAACACGTGTGAATCGCAAGGCCCACGGGCCAGATGCGGCCCATGGTTTAATTATATATGGCCTGCAAGGTAATTTCATATAGCTATTATTAATGGTCTGCAAGTAAATAGCGCTCTGACCACGTATACTACAAATCCCACAATGCACTGCAATAGCTGCCGCACAGGCCAAGACCTGTGCGCGCTAACCAGTTTCCTGTATTGCCAATGACACATTGATGAGTGATCAGCGGACAAAAACGGGGGCAAAATTGGCCAAATGAAAAGTGGAAAACGGATTTTCCAAACAGGTGGAAGCAGAAGACCCATTCACTGCCATCAGAGGTAAACCTTGTGTCTCTTTTCCTCGACTGCAATGTAGAGGGAAAAGAACAGATTGGTGGGATGGATACGGGAGAAGATGCACCCAGGTGAGCTGACAGTGCATGAAAGGATGAAAGGTGGCTGCGTGAGTCGGCCTTTCTCTGCGACATAATGAAGCATCTTAAACCTGCAGCTTCATTGACGGGACTGTGTGATTATGCACATGTATGATGCAGTGAAAGCTTTTAAAGTCAAGTTGCACCTGCGAGAGGTGAAGATGCAAAAAGGGAATTTATGCCACTTTCCATATTGCCAAAAATCAGAGCAGGTCTCCACCGCTGCATTTGCAGCTGCACGTCTTGCTGAGGA
Source organism: Andinoacara biseriatus (assembly GCA_015108635.1). Lineage (NCBI taxonomy): Eukaryota > Metazoa > Chordata > Actinopteri > Cichliformes > Cichlidae > Andinoacara > Andinoacara biseriatus. Next base: position 27,825 of record VUQJ01014426.1, read on the forward strand.
ACTGGACACACTGCGCACTTTATGCAGTGTTTTTCTGACTTTGACACGCAGAAATTAACATCAGTTTTCACCTGAAAATTTTTCAGCACCTTAAAATATTCTCATTTTCCCTGATGTTATTTTTGAAGAAAAATATAATTTGATATTTTATTTACTGTGTTGAGAAAAACGTTGCTCTTTTCTGGCCATTCAAATTCATATTTGCTGATTAAAATAGTTTTAGTTTTAGACTGTTCAATATCTGGCGATTGAGTTTGACACCCCTGCATTACAATAAATGTAGGATGTTATGTTGACATCAAATGGATAGAAAAAAAAACAAATAACTGCAAATGCTCCGCTAGCTGAAACAAAGTTTAATAGCTACTCGTAGAATATCAGATTCAGGATTCAAGTTGTTGTGATTTATTCTTATCAAAATTCTCATTTTATTTTTAAGTCTGTACTTTAAACTCATAGTAGTTTACTTTTTAGTAACCTGCTATATATCAGTGCATTCACATCTTCCAATGATTACCTTATGTCTGGAAGGAACGGATCAGGGGCTGAATACTGACATTTCCATTTACAGATAGCAAAGGCTAATACCTTTACACTGATTAGAAGCTGTCAGCTCTCTGTTTGAATTGCAATCAATATATTGTGTACACTAGTGCACAGTGTACATGATCGGCTGGGGCAAACTATAAGATAATGTGTCTAGTATTTCTAGATTTCCAAGAAATACACATGCCCTCTTTTATCATATCACAGTATGGTGAAATTGTTGACACTCCCAGGGGGCCAAATGCTGGCTTTATGTAAAAGCCGTTGCTCGTGACGCACCGACTGCGGCAATACTGGATGCCAAGAGTGAACATTTGAAAGTGCAACAATGTCATTAGGAAGCAGGACGGATGGTTGTGGTGTAAATTACAAGAGAGTTCTTTAGGGAGACTGTGGTTTGTGTTCCATGTGGGAGGTTTGACTTCACCTTTACTCACAGGTTACTTTTGTTTTCTCTAAATGTTTTGTGAAGTTTAGGCACTAATACTGCCTGGTCAGGTTTAAGAAGCCATGGTTTTTGATTAAACTTAAAAAAAAAAAAAAAGGAAAAAAACAAACCAAGGGGTTTTGCCCAAGCAGCCACATGTAAGAATAGGGATTGAAGCAAGGCTCCAACATACCTCATTTACCACCACAGATCTTTCCACAGACATCACAGTGTTCATATAGACATATAAATGTGAATTTTCATCATATCCTCACGTAGAGCATATTAATCAGCTGTGCATCCCCTGCCAACCAGACCTCATCCATATTCCTGCAGGCTTATTGCAAAGGGAGCGGCTGGCGATAAAGCAGGATCGATATGCAGAGCTGGTAAAAACACAGCAAGTACAACAGCATGGCACAAAGGCAAAGACTAGAGAGGCTAAGGGAATGAGGAAAGGTACCTAGTAAGAACAGTTTTTTTAAAAAAAAATCATTCAGCGCATATTAATAAGAGGTGAAAATGCCTCTGTTGTAGTTAAATAAGGTATGAAATATAAATATAATACACTGTAGGCTGAGGAACGGTACAGATAATATTCTATTCATGGGGTAGGAGGTTTGCTCAACTGCTTTACCAGCTGTTTTAGAGGTACAAATATTCATTTTGGAGGTGCTATGAAGGTACGAAGGCAAAAACTCACCACTTTAAATGCCAGAAGGCGAATTGAAAAATACAGCAATAGTAAGTTAATGCTTCGGGTACTGTATATTTCTGTTTTATATCAACACAGAGCAAAAACTGTTATGCAGTTCATAGGTGCAAAGACTTTTTGACTGCAACAGTCTAGCTATACTATAACTTGGGACACAGTGTCTTTAAACCTTTCTGACAGGTAAACCGGGAAGGCATCAAAGATTTTCTCTCTTTGGCATATCTCAAAACTGCCACAGAGAATTGAGTGACAACTTTATTTCTCATCTGTTACATAAATCAAGGAAATACTGTGAAAGTCAGCTCTACAAACTAAGAAATTCCCTGTGCTTTCTAAGCTTCGAAAGGATTTCTTAACAAAGTTTCACACAGGAGCGAAAGAAAAAGTAATTTCTTTGACAGGCAGACATTATGTGATAGAGGAGACTTTTCACTGCATTAAAGAATGGGGCTCCAAACAACAAAGAGATAGTAGCTGTTTAAAAGGCCAATTTTCCAGTCCACATTGTCATTGTCACACTCTTAACTCCAAAGGCAGACATGCACTCTGGCATCAAAGGCCATTGATTTTCTAATCAAGAGCAAATGATGATTAAGGCATATCTGCCCCCTTATCTTTCCGTTTAAAATCCTCCTTTCTGGATTCAATTTGACTTTGCCTGTTTTGCTGCTGAGGGGAATCAGGACAGTCAAAGACAAAGACACCTTGTAGAGACAAGGTGGTGTCATGAATGATTAGGGCTTGTGTAACAAAAATGATCATCCATCCTCCCTCTCCTTGAGTCCGGGAAGGCTTGAATTGTTAACATGCCTTTTTACCGGTAGAAATGGGTTCACGGAAACCTTTCATTTCATTTTAAGATTTAGGGTTTACTGCTTCTGATGGCAAACAAGTTATAACAGTGACCACATTTCTGCCTGAAGCAGCTTTCGAAAAATGTAAACATGGAGGAAATACAGTTCACCCACTAGTGCTCTAAGGACGCCCACCCCAATACTCCCTTAAATTCCCAAACGGGGTAGCAATAAACAATGTTAAAAAGGTTGGGAATGGATCCCCCATCTCTTTTACCTTGATAACATTAAGAAGTACAAAGCAGAGCTGACTCACCCTTAGGGTGCAAATGCTCATTTCTTAGCAGACTTCAATTATCCCAACTTTTTCCCATGGTCGGTCTTTCTATGTATATGTTTAGCCTTTGTGATACACCTGCCTGAGGATGAGGGATTAGCTTGCAACCCTCTCTCCATGCTGGGTCTGGACTTCAGGTTTAACCGTCCTTCAAGACCAGCCTGGAGCACAGCTTAACAGTGACGCCCAAACCCTTCATTGCTGCTGCAGTCTTGCTTTCACTCACCCTCTATTTCCTCATTCCAACTATGGCCATAAACATTTCACTGGAGGGGGGAAAGAATCAAAGACAGATGGACATCATCCATCCCTGACCTTCAGGCAATGCCAACTGAACATGCAAGAAAATGTGTTGAGTTGTTAAAAGTATAGTTGTATTGATGGTGAAATAAACCAAGGGACAGACAGACAAAAACACATTATAAAGTATGCAGGTACCAATATCTTTGATGAATAGGAGTCATTGTGTTACAGCTGTGGATACTAATTACTCCGGTTTAATGAGTTCTTACAGCAGGTACAGTTCTCCCACACAGCAAAATAATAGGAAACAAGGACACATGTCCAAATTCACCATTCCCAGCTAACAAAATTAGTTTGCATAATAGGTGTGCATCACTGCCAAACAAGGCTTCCTCATTTTGACTTGAGGGTCCTTCGTGGTGGATTTTCTTCTCGGGTATATTCATGGGTGTCCATTAACAAACAATGTTAAAATGGTTTGTCCCTCAAGTTTCAATTATGTGATGTAACTATACCTGAAGCAATTTGTGTGCACAGAGATGAGAGAACTGTGGGACATCTTTGGCTGCACAGCGAGAGCTGACTTGTGAAAAAGAGAAGTTAACAGGCCACTGTTGGATGCACAGTGTCCTTCTGCAGACAAATGGGACAACAGAAAGAATGGTTTTGTTCCTCTGGTATTTTGCTGTCTTATGGAACATATGTTCATCTATTAACAGAACACTGAAACAGGAGGATCTCAGTAAGATTACATTTGCTATATCGGGGACCAGGAACTGATGACAGGACAAAGGAACTGTACTGCATGTTGACTCAAAGTTTGTATATTTATATGAGAAGTTTAGCAGTCGCGTAAATACACATATGACTTGTCAATCATCATTTCTGCATTTTGTTAAACAAGTCAAGCTTAAATTTAACTCAAAAATATTCTAGAAGTTGTCAGACTGCTAAATCTTTTTTTAGGTGGAGAGAGGCAGACTTGTGGAGCTCTGTCATTTCCATCATCAGATTGCTGAACTATTACCAGTCCCCCATGATTACCTCTACCTTTCCTTATCGCTGAACACAACATACTGATGTAACCTGCTATTCGGTGCGGCTAGATTTGTGTTTTCTTATGGAGAGGTTTCTGTAGATTTTAACCTTAATCCTATCAGCTAATGTGAAGGCACTGATCCGTGCCTGTCTTGAAGGTTATCTGTGCATGTTTCACACCCACAGGCATTCATTATTTACATAGCAGCTCCCCAGAGGCACAAGCCACCACAGGAGGTGTAGATGGGAAATCTACCTCCCAATCTGCCAGCGACACATCCATATCTATACTGCATGCCTCACTGACTTAGGAGGATGTAGTGTCAGGATTATCATCCGTTCTGTGGAAACTTCTTCATCACTAGCAGCGGCAGCTGTGGCAGTGGCGTCAGGCAGGTGTGTTTGCCTTTTAAATCAGGGGTTCCCCAACACTGGAGTCACAAGAGACCCATTTTTTGGAAAACAACTTAGAAACAAATCAGAATGTAATGAGGCTAACAAACAGGACTGATTAAGAGCAGTGCTGAGAATAGTTACCCATATGTACCATGAAAATGAAAAGAAGAAGAAAAAGCAGCTACTTTCAGCTGCTCCCTTATTCACAAGGGACTACTATAGCGGTGTCTCCTGGATTCAAACTGGGGAACTTTTGCTTGTTAAGTGAATGTGTAAACCACTAAAATATGGAGCCACTACACACACCTTAAATGACATATGGTTAAAATGTAGTAACAAGAGGAATTAGGATTCTGGTCCATTAGGAGTAAAGAAGAAAGGAATGTGTGTTGAAACACCAAAAAGTCCAAAGAGATAGACACCTGGGAGGGTGTGTGAGACAACAAAATGTCAGTAGTGGTGGTTTCTTTATAAATGATTAATATTAAACCAAGCCATAATCTTTCCCTGAACCTAGCCAAGTCACTTTTTTTTCTGAAACCTAACCAAACCTTAAACACAATGCTGTTGTCATATTATTAATTGTGTAACAGTTGTGTAAGACACACATGCAATGCCCTGTCAATAGTGGCATTAGTAGAGAAAAGTTTTCATTCTGCAGGGAACAGACAAAGAAGACATTTTGTCATTTAATTTAGAAGACTGAAAAATGAGCCGCTTGGCTTAAAGCTATAATTCAAGTAAAATAACCCCAAAAAAATAAAAAAAATTCTGTGTGTGCTAAATTGAATTATAATTTGTAGATGTCTTGAACATCAAATAGGATATCAGTGGCAGTGTTTTGAAAGCAATTTATGTTAACAGTACATGTATGGTTAATGTCTAAATCAGTCATTCATCTGGCACTGACACAGGCATGTGGAGGGAGATAAATGCAACAGCAGTTGGGAGCCGCAGTTTCACAGCCTTGTCCCATAACCTCATGGATAATTAATTCTAATGATACTTTTTTATCTCCGACACCCATCACAATGAACATCATTGCACAAACCTACTCATACGAATGTGCTATTGAGCGTGACACTGACCTTTCAAGACCCCCTGGACCTCTGAAGACGTGTGTGAAAAACACCCCGAACACTCACGCCAGCCCTTTGGTGAGCGGGGCTGATTTGATATTAGCCTGACAGGGGTATTTATAGAGCAGCATAGAGCCTCGCTCTCAAATCGTTTCTACACCATGAGCCCATTCCAGCCCAGACACTATTGGCAGTCCTGCTCACTCACTGGAAAAGCCATCATGTCAGCACACTGGCAGAAGATAGCATGTCGTGCTAACAGGTTTGGGGGCTGCAAGAAGAAGCCCAATGCAGTTCATTATGCAGTGACAATATACATTCCTTCTTTGATGCCTTATTGCACACCACCAAGACAATCTGTCTGAAAATGTCACTGTTTTTTGTTTTCTTTTCTTTTCTTTTCAATCTAATACAGACATTAGCTTTCACCGCAGTCTGATATCTTAAGCTTACATCAGCATAGTTGGAATTATTGGCTTATACATAGTGATGCAATCTTGAGAAACACTGAAACAAGTAGTGCATAAAGTTCTATGTATATGCATATATTTTGTTTGGGCATCCCTTCATTTTAAATAAAAAAAAATTCAGAAATGAATGTATAACTGCATGAAATCCCCAAACATTACAATTGAGTCAGACTGTTTTAGGTGGTTGTGTGTGTCTTTCAAACGGCACACAGATCAAATGTACAGTCATGTGAAAAAGAAAGTTTATACGGGACTCTGTGCAATCCTGTGAAACACCAAGTACACGCCATGATTCAATAGATTGTAGAAACATTTTGCAGCAATGAGTTGACGTAACTGTTTTCTGTTTATCAGTTACTCACATCATTGTTGTGGAGTTTTTGCCACTGTTTCTTCATGCCATTGTTTCAGTTCATTGTGGGCATTTCTTTATGCACTGCTCTTTTAAGGTCCAGCACAGTATACCGATCAGGTTCAAGTCTGGACTTTGACTGAGCCATTTTAACACCTTTTGATTCTTTTTCAGTCATTTTGTTGGAGATTTGCTGCTGTACTTGGGATAATTTTCCTGTTACAAGACCCAATCTGGCCCAAGCTTTAACTGTTGGACAGATGGCCTCATACTTGACTCTAGAATAATTTGGTATGCAGAGGAATTCTTGGTCAACTTAATGACTGCAAGGTGCCCTGGTCTGGTAGCTGCAAAACAAGTTCAAATTATCACCCCCTCCACCACCGTGACAGTTGGTATGCTGACAGTTGGTGCTTTTGCAGATATGCTGTGTTTGATTTTCACCAAACTTAGAACTGTGAATTATGGCGAAACATCTCCATTGTGGTCTTGTGTCCTAAGGACACTGTTCCAGAAGTCTTGTGTTTTTTGAGGGTTTTCTTAGATGCAACTTTTCAAGCCTACACCATGGTGCCATGGTCTTTTTCTAATTGTACTGTCATGAACTTTAACATTTAACATGCCAACTGAGACCTGTAGAGTCTGAGATGCAGCTCCTAGGGTTTTTGCAGTTTCCCAGACCTTGCTATGAATTTGCTAGGATGCCCACTCCTGGGAAGATTGTGGCGTTGTGTTAACAAACATCAGAATGCTCCAGACCAAATTGACAAAACCTTTATATAAGTGGTCAGACTTGCTTAATAATCAAGTGTATTAGGACTGCATCAGGACTGCACAGAGTCCTGTGAAAACTTATATATATATATATATATATACTGTTGGGTTGAAAAATGAAGTCCGTGGCATGTAATCCAAAACACACTCTGTGGATGATCGCTGTCATCCTGGAACAGACCATCATAACAGAAAGGTGTACCCAAACAATGACAGCAAAATGCTCCCCACAGAGTCCCCCCAGTGTCCAATTACTACCTCTCAGTGTAACCATTGACTATATGACTGTTTCGTCACTGAATTTGGCCATTAACATCATCAGGAGATGAACGAAATAAATTAAAACATAAATAAGTTAGAACATCCCCCCCCAGCAGATGTTTACATACACACTGTGTACAAATACATTATGTATTGCCTAGTGCCCTCACTGCTCTAACAGAATTCTCCATTAGGTTTCCAGGTGTTCCTTTATAGTACACTGAAACTCAGTGCTTTGATCAGCCTATCAGAACAATTCCCTCTTTCATCTTGGGAAATATGATTTGGTTAAAGGCAGATTTTGGATCAAGGTCCAGCATGTCCCTTTCCCTTGTTTAGTATTCATGCTGAGTATGGTAATCTGGTGTTGCTTTACTAAAAGTCATCGGCAGAATCAATTTCTTATTAATACAGAGAGCAAATATCCAAGGGAAGGGAGTGAGCCAAGCAGAAGAAGTGGGATTTCGGGAAAAAGAAGTAAAGAAATAATACAGGAAAATATGAATTCAAATTTGCTGTTCTGCTCTAATGACTCAGTATTCAATGTTTTGTTTTATTATTTTTTGAAAATGTGATGCTCTTCTTGCCCTTGTATGTCTAATGATATTTCAAAAAGATTTGACGAATAAATGACTGCATCGCCAGCTTTACTCATTCTATCAAAACATATTCAATATTTCTAAAAAAAAAAACAAAAAACTGCCAAGCACTAAAAGAGAATATGAGGCTGCTCTTATTATTCAGATGACTTGAGAAGAAAAGCGAGATTTGGGATGTTATTCCTGCCTTGATCTGTAGTTTGTGCTAGAAAAGAAAGCAGGTTTCCACTGCCAACAACAATCGTTTAAGCTGCTGTGTTGATTCAAGGAGGTATGACCTGAAGGCCTGATACGACAGTTAAAACCTGTGTAAGCAAGACATTACTGTACAGTTTAGAAAATTAGTAAAAGACATACTGCCGTGGATCAAGCTCCCCTTGTCTTCAAATAGAGTGGGATGTGCTGATTCTTTCAAAGGAAGGACATCTGAAATAAAATGGCTAATCAGAAAATGATGAAAGGTTACATTCTGGGCACAAAGTAATTTGACTTTTCCAAACACTAACTGTGTAGGTGTTTTATTAGCGGTAGTGTCCATGAGGCGAGGTAGTCGAATCACAAACATGCACAGGTGCTGACCTTGCAGTTTGAACTTTCCAATAAAACAGGTCCTGCCTGTAAATGCTGTTTTTGTATTTTCAGTGTAGCAAAGAGATATGAAAAGTTGGACTGCAGTTTTTCTGCTTGATAGGGTTAAGAAAGTTCCATCCCTCCATTTATTTACGTTATGTGGAAAACATCAATCTACCTTGGCAGGCCAAACTTGTCCTAGGCGCCACTAAGTACAGTCTAAGCTCAAAAGCTAAATTATTTAGCCAGCAAGTCCGGTTGATAAATGTTGGTGGTGTAGGTCAATACATTACAGGGATGTGTGGACCATCCCTTTGGTAGGATTTATTATGCATTGGGGAAGATAAAGGCCATTGATTGTTTCCAACAAGGTCACAATAAGGTCTCTTTCTCCACTGAAAGGGGTCTATCTCAACTTTAGGCCACCATATGCTGATGCCACGCAATAAGGTTAATCAAATCTGTAGGAAGAAACTATGAGCCGTCTTACATCTACCAAGGATACAGAGCAATAATGGGCTGTATATGTATAAAGGGATATCTAACTTTTACATTATTCATGGGGCTGTGGAAATGCAATGGCAGTGCTAATATAATATTGACCTAACCCCAACACTACATGAATGGCAATAGAGGCACAGCTTAACACACACAGAGACATGCACACCCACCCACACCCCCACACACACAGACACACACACACACAGACCCACACACAAACATTGTGGGAAGTCTTACTGGAACATAGCTCATCCTCTAATGATCAATTACACATACTATACACGATACTTGGAAACTCAATACAGTAGATGGTCTTCTTAAAGGTCACAGGAGTGACAAGACACATACACCATCAGACATCAGAGTCACACGATAATACTGTTTCTGGTTGAGAAATACATTAGTTTTGGGTTTATTTGCAGTACTATGTGGGCAAAGAAGAATAAATGGAACTAAAACAGTGGTTGAATGGATTTATGATTTATCATCCCACATTTAACAAAGATGTGTATGAGTCTGACGTTATAGTAAAGTACAATCATCTCTCAAAGATAAGCTGTAAAGCAGCAAAGTACAGACTTAAAACACAATCAGATTTGCATTTGAAGATTCTTTCTTCATCTGACAGAAGCTGAGATATGTAGAAAGCACTTGAATTTTCACAAGAAAACAAATATAAACATAAATCACTCCTCAGACAACCAGAAGAGAAAATTCTCTCTCAGATTCAGGAGGATCAGTTTGTGGGAAAAATACATCCCATTAAACTACTGCTGAAAATGTAACAGGCAAGTAAATAAAATAAAGTAAAATAAAATAAAGTGAATCAGACAATGAAATTCCTCCATAACTGAGGAGCTAAATCATTCTGCAGTTACATATAATTATATACTAGATACAAGACAAGATTGCACAGACATATATTAGCTCACTGTACCATTCCAAATTTGCAATTAATATTTATTTCAGTGTGTCACGCATCATTGGCTACACATAATATGACCCAAGAGTCACTGCATAAAATGCAGACATAACAGTTGCCAGCATGCCCTATTGGGAAAGTGTACATGTCATAGGGGAAACACAGCCCAGCTGAAGCATTCATGCCTCCAGTCCAGGGGAGATTTCTAAGCATTTTCATTGTTACATACCATCAAAGCACTTTCTCTCCTTTCTACTTATAGTATATAAACATGACTTTGAAAAATACCCTGCAGTGGGAGAACAGCAGAGCCACTGTGGGTCTATGTTGCCTCATCAACAGAGATTTCAAAAGGCAGTGCAGAATTTCAATGGTGCTTCAAGGTTCTGCTAAAGGACAGGCTAGGGGAGTGGAAGAAAGGGAAGGGGAGGAGGATAGGTTATTATGGACTCTAGCAATACACTGTGTTGACACCTCAACCTTTTAGGCTCAAGCTGGAAGGCAAACGCTGCTGTCTTTCACCAAAAATCAACACCAACCAGCAAACAGCAATCTTCTATACATCACCATTAAAAGCTACGACTATTCTAACCTGCAAACCATATCCAAATATTGAGCCAAGGCATTCAAAAAAAA
>VUQJ01014431.1:7552-26864 GCA_015108635.1 Andinoacara biseriatus
TCGTCCTCGCGTAGATCTGCGACAGCAAGTTCTGCTTATGGGTCTCTGAGATCTGTAGTTGCCACCCCAAGCACGGCAATTTCATCTAATACAATGACTGTGCCTGTCTATTCGCTGGTCAACGTTATCCCAGAGACCCCTGCCAAACCAGGACCCGGTTCTCTTAAAATGGCTCTTCCTGACCCCTCGCGTGCATCATCATCATCATCATCATCCTCTTTGCCTTCCTGTGTTACTGCAACAAAAATAAAGTCCCAACTAAAATCCCCTCCTTTTATCACCCCCCCCATTATCCACCCAACTGCAGCTTCCAACCAGGAGATTTTGAAGGATGTAGCAGATATGAAAGAAGATCTGATTAGGATGACAGCGATTTTGCAGACAGACACACAGACTGCAGCTAAAACTGTCCAAACATCACATACAGGCACTCCGAAAGAGACTAAGTTAGAAGACGAGGAGCCATATACGCTAGTGGAGAAGGTGAAAGAAGATTTAGTCAAAGTCAGTGAGATATTACAGAAGGACATCATAAGTGAAGCCAAAGACAGAGCCTTGGAGGACAAATGGGAAGAATTTTCCAAAGATGAGATTGAAGAGGCGCAAAGAAGCACCATCTCAGACTATTATCCTCCTTTTGATGAAAACACACTTTTACTTAAGCACCAGTCGAGCAAAGAGTTAGAGCTGGCTAAAGTAGTAGACTTTTTAACAAATGACATTGGTGCTAGCTCTCTTTCAAAAATGGCAGAGCTGAAATGTAGGTATGAGGAAGAGGCAAAAACGGATGGGGAAGAGAAACAGAAACGTGTTCTCAAGCCATCCATGTCAATACAAGAGCACAAACTCAAAATGCCTCCATCAGTTTCAGGCATGCTCAGATCTCCCTCAGAGAAGGACCTAAGCAAACTTGCTGAGTCATATCAAGGGTCGGACACGATATTGGAATCGCCAGAGGACCTGTCTCATGAGCAGGATAAGAGTCCTCTGTCAGATAGTGGGTTTGAGACCAGGAGTGAAAAGACACCCTCTGCTCCCCAAAGTGCAGAGAGCACAGGACCTAAACCTTTATTCACAGATTCCCCTATCCCCCCTTGCGTAACTGAGACTAGGACTGAAGTGGTCCATATTAGGAGCTACGAGCAGCCCGACGAGTTTTGTGAGCCTGGACTAATGGAGGAAGCTGCATCTGCACTCCCTGCTATAGAACCACCTGAAGCAACTTCCTCAAGCTCCAGCCAACTCCTACAGATGAAAATGCCAGAAGAGGACTCAATCAAAAGCATGTGTCTTAAAGAGGAAACCCATATTACTACCACAACTAGAATGGTCTATCACAAGCCCCAACTGACTGATGGTGCAGAGATGATAGAGGAGGCTATGTCAGTTAGAGATATCATGAAAGCTTTCCAGTCAGGTAGGGACCCATCTAAAGAATTGGCAGGCCTTTTTGAACACAAAACTAGCCAGGATTCTGTCAAAGGTGATGAGCTTACGCCCCGATTTCTTGACAGAGATATTAAATCCAAACCCAAAGTTGAAAGAATAATTGAAGTTCATATTGAGAAAGGCCACAGCACTGCAGAACCAACTGAGGTTATTATCAGGGAAACCAAGAAACACCCTGAGGTTTACGTCTACAAAGGTGATCGTGGAATAAGGGAACTGACTGATTACGATGAGGCCCAACAGGAAGAAGAGGAGCTTGCTGTCGAAGAATCCCTGCCCACCTTCCTGGAAACATCTCGTGTTAATACTCCAGTGTCACAGGAAGAAGACAGTCGTCCAAGTTCTGCCCAACTCATAGCAGATGATTCATATAAAGCACTTAAATTGTTGAGCCAGCAGTCCATAGAATACTGTGACGATGAGCTCTCAGAGATCCGAGGCGAGTCATACAGGTTTGCTGAGAAAATGCTTCTCTCAGAAAAACTTGATCCGATGTCACAGAGCCACTCTGATACAGAGGATTCAACAGTGGTGGGTGACAAAATACACCACCTGGCTACTGAAGAAAGTGGTAGGTGTAGCGCTGAGGGTGTGAGTCAGCAGCAAGGAAGCCCCAAAAGAGAGTTTTTCTCAAAGTCATCAAAAGATGGGTCTCCTAAATCTGGTAAATTCCTGCACAGGGATGACCCATCTCAGTTTGATAAAGTGACAGTGCTCCATTACTCCACAGAACAGGGTAGCCCCAAACATGCAGTTTGGATGCGTTTTACAGAGGATAAACATGACAGGAGCAGAGAGAAGCTACTTTATGAGGATAGGGTGGATCAAACTGTAAAGGAAGCTGAAGAAAAACTCAGTGAAGTATCACAGTTCTTCCGTGACAAAACAGAAGAGCTCAATGATGAGCTTCAGTCCCCTGAGAAAAAGCCTATAAAACGAGAGCTAAAAGATCCCAGGTCCTGGCCTAGCTCGCCCTGCAGCAGCCCTGAGAAAACACAGCAGAAAGCCAAAACAGGAGAAGAGGGGTTCAGCAAAAGCAAACTCAGGGAGCCTTCAGTTGGTAAAATGTTTGGGAGCACCACAGCAGCTGAAAAGAAAAGCTCTAGTCTTCCAAGCAGCCCACAGAAAAGCGTTCTCCCTCATAGTAGTGAGGATAAAATCAAACAACAGACTAAGGCCTGTGTGTCTGAACCCTCTTCTCCTGCTCATGTAAAATCAACATCCAAAGTCAGGGAGGTAAGGATGAAGTTTGAGTCGGAAGCTCAGAAAGTTAGTCAGTCTAGTCCAACCAAAATTCCTCCTCCAGTGCAGCCAAAACCTTCAATAAAGAAATTACAGGAAAGCAAACTTCCTGTTTATCAGTTTTTTGCAGGAGGAAAAGTGCCAAAAGCATCTGAAACATCAGAAGAAGGAAGCCCAAAACAGGATGTTGAGAAGGACACAAATGGCAGCAAACCTGGTTTGATATCAGCATGCCCAAAAGTCCCAAAAGTAGACAAGCTGCCTGACAAAAACACACCAGATGCCACTGTACAAATCAGTGAAACTAAGATGGACAAAGTAAGCACTAAAGGGAAAGACAGTCCATCGAGTGTGACTCGTGCAGGTAAAGAAAGCAATAAAGATCAAAAAGCCCAGACACTTATAATTCATGACACTGCTAAGCTTCCAGAGAAAGACAGTAACGGTAAAAAATACCAACAAGTCACAAAACGTGAAAGTGCTTCCAAAGAAATCATAACTGAGGTGTTCAAAAAAGATGCAGAAGAACCACTGAACAAAAACCTAAAAAAAAAGACAGAATCTCAAATTCCTGTCAGAACAACGTCCCTCTCTTTAGATACTGACTTCACAAAGAAACCAACAATAACTAGACCCTCACAGATACCAACACTACCTAAAGCTAAAATACAGAGTCATGAGACAGTTCCAGCCAAGACAGAGCTAACCTTTGAAATTCTTGATAATGCACCCAAAGATTCAAACTCCAATAACCTTCCTAGCCCCACAGAAATGCTGGAGAAAGTCATAACCCCGCCAACAGCTGCAACAACCAGAGAGAACTTCAGGGGTATCAAAACCTTACCTGTGTATGTTGGTGTTCAGGTGGGCAGACAAGCAGAGAGAGAAGCTAAGGGAGCACTGTACACTGTCAAACAGAAATCAAACTTGGCACTCAGCCCCATAAGCCCTGAGGATGACACACTAGAGCAGGTTTCTTTCATTGACAGCTCAGGAAAAAGTCCCATTACCCCAGAGACCCCCAGCTCTGAGGAGGTCAGCTATGACCTCACATGCAGGACCCCTGATGGCTTTATGGGTTTCTTGCCAAGCAAACCAAGCCCCATCATGGAGGTATCTGAGGAAATTGAGGGAGATGACCAAGGCAAGGTTTTCTCTTTTAAAGAGGCCCTACTAGAAAGTAAAAATGGTATTCATTCTACCCAAGCAGACATTGCTAATGCCAATAAGGAAGAAATAAAAATTGATAATCAACAGGAATTGAGTAATAATTTAAACCAACAAGAAACAGTGACCGGCATGCATGATGAAATAATAGGGCAGGAGAGGCAAGAAGTACCAAAAGACAAAGGTATTGCATATATTGAGTTCCCTCCCCCTCCTCCTCTGGACTCAAGTTCAGAAATTTCAGACCCAGAGAGAAAAGGTTCCTGTGCCTCTTCAGAGACCGAGACAGAAATGATGGAGGTGAATTTACAGGAAGAACATGACAAGCATCTGCTGACCGAGCCAATTATACGAATACAGCCCCCTTCCCCGGTGCCCCCTGATGACAGTCAGTCAAATGGTGAAGAGGCGGAAGAAGAGGATGATGAATCAATCTTCCAACCCATTCCTTGTAAGAAATTCACTTCTAAAGTTCTTGAGGAGGAGGACAAGAAAAAGGAGAAAGAAAAGACATCTAAATCCAAAAAACATGACAAAAATGGAAATAATAAAGAACTTAATGGTGGCACCAACGGCACCAATGGTTCCAGCAATGGCTCTAAAGGTTCTAATGGCAAAGGTGAGGACTATGAATGTGAACAAAATGGAAATGACCAGTCGATTACAGACTGTTCGATTGCCACCACGGCTGAATTTTCTCATGACACTGATGCAACAGAGATAGACTCCCTCGATGGATATGAACTCCAAGATGAGGATGATGGCCTGTGTGAGCAGGCAGATTTACGGCTGTTTGGTCTTCCAGACAGCCGGAGAGACGTCTGGGCAACAGATACATTTAGGTCCTCTGATCGTTCTTTTCCC
Source organism: Andinoacara biseriatus (assembly GCA_015108635.1). Lineage (NCBI taxonomy): Eukaryota > Metazoa > Chordata > Actinopteri > Cichliformes > Cichlidae > Andinoacara > Andinoacara biseriatus. The sequence continues at coordinate 12,275 of VUQJ01014431.1, forward strand.
CAGACTAAACTGGAAGTTATCGAAGAAGAAAAGACCCCAGAGGAATATCAAAAGGACGCTATCAGTAAAGACATGCCCTCAAATGGTGAAAGGCCTGGTGGTGTTAGTAAAGATGGAGCTAAAAGTCAGGAACAAAAACACTCAGATAAAGAGGGATTTTCAGACACTTACTTTAGTTACAAGTTAGAAGAGGAGTTTAATTCTCCTTTTAAGACTGTTGCCACCAAAGGGCTGGACTTTGACCCTTGGCCCAGTAAAGGTGGAGAAGAAATTGTTGATATGGGAGGGACACGGGGAAGCAATGGTGAGCCTAAGCCTTTTGGACTGGCAGTTGACGACCAGTCCCAGGCAACAACACCAGACACTACCCCAGCCCGAACTCCAACGGATGATAGCACGCCGACAAGCGAGCCAAATCCATTCCCCTTCCATGAAGGGAAGATGTTTGAGATGACACGCAGTGGTGCGATTGACATGAGCAAGAGGGACATGGTGGAGGAGAGGCTCCAGTTTTTTCAGATTGGTGAGCATTACTACGCAGCGGGCAGGTACAGGGTCAGGGACACTGAAGTAGATAGCAGGGAGCAGTTTTATATTCAGGATCCCACAAATAACTTATCAGTACCCCAAGTTTATGTTCAAACTAATACTGTCCAGCTAGAAATATCGCATCAGGCTGGCAGTTACAGCACATGCAGAAACTTATCATGCAACGCCAAGCCTAAATTTTCCACATTTAGAACAGAATTCAAGCTGTCGTCTGATAACGCCTCAAGTGCTTCAGATAGCACTTCTAAAAGTGGAACTCCAAGCACCTTTGATGATTGTAAAGGCAAAATCTCAGGAGCAACTTCAGATAGTTTTTACTGTGCAACATCAAATTACACAGATTATTGTAATTTTAATACATCAAACATTACTTCAGATAGATCCAAACAGAGGGACCATTTGGCTTGGACCTCAGGATTTCAAAACACAGTTTACCAAAGCACAGGTAATTCTTCTGCACCTTCGGAACAGGTTAGCAGTTTGCAAACACTGAGTAGCAATATCAGTAGCGGCATCCCTGAGTGCCGTTATAGCCATTCAGATGTCCTTGAGGCTGGCGGTGTCCTGTATAGTGTGTTGTCGTCTTCAGGATCCACTCTGCAGGAGGTCAGCAGGATAGAATCTTCCATCAGCCAGTTCAATGAAGGAAACAGGAAAGGCAGCGGTTTTTCTAATGTAGCAATAAAAAACACAAAAGCCAAAAAGGTCAAAGGCCAGATATTCAAGTCCAGGTTACCACTGAGGGTGCCCTGTCAAAAACTATGCAGTCATAGTCGACCAGTGGCGAAAGATAAGCCACGAGAAGACCATGAAAAATTCCTATTTAGGAAGCGCGCAATGCTTAAAATCAGGGAACGATTAGATCCTTTTAAGAATTTATTACCCAAGACTAGAATTCCAGTGTTGAAAGCCATTGAATACCCTTCTTATTTACAAGAGCAGAAGCAGATCAGTACAAAATCTGCAGTTAGAAGCAATAAAACTGCCAGAGATAGTAAGGCGCTAACTAAAAGTAAACCCAGTTTGATAACAAACACCAGTAGAAGTGCAACAAAAGAGATGAGGAGAAAGAGCAGTGCAGTGTCAAAACATTGTAGAGCAAAGACTGTCAGTAACCAGGTAGTCAAGTCTTTGGACAAAACCATTCCCAAGGTGGCTGAAGCAAAGTTAGAGGAGCAAACAGGGCCCACTGAGGATGAAGAGAGCTGCAGCCTCAGCACTACCAGGAACACTTCCTTGTCAGAACCATCTAGAGGCTCTAGAAGTTCCTGCCCTTCACACACCTCTACCTCCACCAGCACCACTACATCAACATCATCTGCTATATATGTGAGAGCTGAGGTTGAGCAGGCCAGCAGTGAGAGGAGGAGCAGGAAGAAAAGTAGGCGGACACTTGGAGGGAAGGAGCAAGAGCAGAAGGAGGAAGGGAGTCAGGTTGATCAACCAATCCCCACTCCTGTCACGGAGAACGAGACTAGTTTGTAAACTCTTTCTAAACACTTGTTATACTTTAACTTTATCTCTATGAGATGCATGCAGCTGTTGTGGGTGCTTTGTGATGTGACTTTGTGAGTGTAGCCGTCATTTCTTCTTCCTGTCATTCTTGTTCTGTGTCCTGTGCTGTCTGATTCGTTGAGGTAGAGGCTCCACGATGGACAATCTATCGAAGGCTCTGTCAGTAGAGCGGGAGATTTTATTCCACCCAGGAGGTTTAAAATCTGTTAGCAAACAGGATATCACTTTATAACCTCATAGAAGTATTGTTCAGCTACTCAGCGCTTTACAACAATGAGGACTTTGGATAGAAAAAGGTACAAGCAATAGAATTTCAATATCAAGAAGCATGTTCTAGCTGACAGATCTGATCTGCAAAAGCAAAGAGGCAAAGTTAGAGCGTATGCATTCCTTTCACAATAAGATGAAGTTAACGTTGCACCTCCCCACATGACACCACGCCATAGCACTCACCTCCACTCTAGACGGGACTGAGACCTAGCTGTAAATGACTGCTTGGGGGAAATATGAAGTTGTGTTTGTTTCGGTCTGCTTGCTTGGTTTGTAGATAATGTTTGGTGGCTCTGTGAAATCACTGTGAAAAACAATACATCAGCTGAACTTGACAATCATTTTGAGCGACAGCTGTACAAGGGCGTGTCAGTGCCGTCAGCCGTTCGTACCTTGCTGCAGCTGGATCACATTTGATGTCAAGTTTAAGCCATGAATTGTTTTCATCGGTGAACGGGAATGTTGCCTGATGGTAGAGTGTTTGTTGTTAGTGACATGATAAAAATTTCTCAAGCTCTAAACTTTTATTAATAATACTAATACTACTAAACTTCAAACTTCTTAGTGTAAAAATGTGATTGAAGATTTTTCTGGCCTCACAGATTCTCAAACATGCACTCCCTCTAATGGCCAGCAGGGGGCATCTTCTGTCTGGTTTGAAGTTAGTGGGAAAATTCTCTTTGAATTCCTTGCTTTATGCAAACATATAAATACTTTCCTGATGACATCATGAGCTCAACTTCTAGTTTTAAGTAATTTTGATTACAACATGATGCACATTTTTTAAACTGTGCTCTCGTTAGTGTCCAGAAATACTATAAAGTAGGAATGCATGATTGACGTGTTGTGTGCCGTTTCCCTCCGAGTTTCAGTCCAATCCAACCGTCGCATTTCACACTGGGTTTCAAAATACAAAACAGAGCAAAAATGTCCAGCTTTAGGGTGATATACAATCGATGGTGGGTCAGATTTCTCTAAAATACACTCATTGAACATAAATTATTTGAAATTGTTTATTCTATTCAGATTTATTTTTGTCTATATAGTGCCAGTTCACAACAACAGTCACCTCGTGGCACTTTATACTGTAAAACACCTTTAATAATAAAATCCCTTTTAACAAGCCCATGGCGACAGTGGGAAGGAAGAACTCCCTGTTAGCAGGAGGAAACTTCCAGTTTATATTACAAAAATTTGTATTCTAATTGGAATAGTTTGAGATTCATAATGAAACACTGAAAATATTGCATATAAGACTTTCACAGGTTTAAACAATATTCCCTTTATTTTCACTGCAAATAAATTTCACAATTTGATTCCATAGATTTTTACATATTCATCCTTTATTGTTGGTAGAGTTACAAAAACAGTACTAACCATGTGCTAGCGCTGGTTATCACGAAAAAAAGTCATCCAATTTTAAAGTTGTCCTATTTTAAAGAAGCGATCAAAGAGTAATCAATACTTCATTATGTTGGTATGTATTTATACTTCTTTTTAAATGAAGTATAAGAGTTGCAGTAATGTTTGTACCCTGGAGAGCTTCGATGGATGTGATAGGTTTGGTGCTAAGCTAAGTTAACCGTGCACTATATCTAGATCAATGCTGAACAAAGAGATGATGGTAGCTTGCCTTCTCATCCAGTCTACACTAAAAAAGCTGAAAAACAGTCTTAAAACTATTTAAACAAGCATCTTGTATCTTTACTGAATGTTGAGGTTTGTCTGGCCAGAAAAGCTCTTTTTTTTTCCTTAGAGGTGAGAGCTGGGACAGTGAGCTAAAGTTGGTCTTTATGTTTATTACACCAACATTATGGGTTTGATATAAGCACATAAAAGAACTTTTCATGTAGGCGTTCATTAAGTAGTTATTTAGTCCCGATCCCAGTCTGTTTCTTTGCGTAAATGTCATTGATCCCTTCTCTGAGTCATTTTGTGTGCATCTCTCATTGAGAACCACATGTGATTCATATGGGAACTCCAGTCATTACACCACCCTAACTGTTTCCTTGCTTCCTCGCACAGGCCCTCACAGTCCCTGTGAGAGGACAGACCTCCGCATGGCAATAGTAGCTGACCATCTTGGACTCAGTTGGACTGGTGAGTCTAAACACATCTTCCTTTTTTTTTTTTTTACTTTATACTGTGTAAAAAAAAATGTAAAAAAACAAGCACAAAGTGGTGTAAGAAAGCCATCTATCATGTAACAAGCATGGATTTAAAGGGTGAAAACGGGATCTTAGTGTTAGTTTTTAAGTGTTTGTCGCCATCTGGTGGACGTGCAGTATGAAAACGTCTCGATTGAGCAGCACTGCAGCAGCATTTTTAGTCACATACAACGTCACAGGATAAAACCAAAATAGCATACGACAAAAATAAATAACACTTTCTCACTTTTATATTTTTTGCTACTATAAACAAGCTCAGCTCCAGGATATGTTTAGGAGTTGAAAGGGTGAAAAATATAGAAGGTAAATCAAGTATTATTAGTGTTACTGCACAGAAAGCTTGAATGGCATGAATCTTTATATTTGAGTGTATTTTTAGAGGAACAGCAGGCGCGTATTTTACTCAAGCAGCGATTAGGGCGTGGCTCCTGCGGCCGCCTGCACTGCAGCATTGTGACCCACGCCTACCAGCATTTGTGCGAGTGGGTGTGAGTGCACTGCAAACGTATGTCCACAGTTGAAGTGGCATGCCTCTCTGTTTAGTGCAGCCACTGAATGAGTGCCGGCCTGAGAAAAGGAATCTAATCCATATTTAATGTGTGTTCCTGTTGCAGAGCTGCAGTGAACCAACAGACCTGCTGAACATGAGCTTCCCGTGGGTTTAGATTTATAGTCACTATGCTCATCTTTGTTGCTCCTCTGTAGACTGTGTCTGACACATTGTTTGGCAGTAATTCATTTCAGTGCTACAGTTTAATCAGGTCATCAGCACATCCATCGCCTCCTGCTTTATAGGCAATCAGGTGTAGCCTGTAACACGGGCACAGATCAGTTAGGAGGTAGATGCAATTGGTGCAAACATAAAATCGAATTTAAAATGCCACATTCTCCATGTACATCAACCTATCAACCAGAGAGTTGTAAACAGATATTTGCATACATCCAGGATCTGTCTGGAAGGGACAAGGTTCTTGGTATCAACAGTTTTCTGTTTGTAGTCTTGAGTTTTACTGACGGCTCGTGTTTGAGCAGGTTTGGCTGCATGCAGGTGAATAGAGAGGGAAAAAAGGCACTGATGGTGGATCCAACAGATGATCAGAGACATCTATTGGCTGTGTTGAAAGCCCCGAAATATTGTCCGTTTTCTCGAGAGAGCAAGTCTGCCAGTGACTAACGGACAGCGTTTGTGCCCATTTGGGTAAGCAGAGCCTGCGCAGGGCGGTGAACAAACTAACTGAGTTTATGCTTCTCAGTTAAATCTGTGCCAAAGATATTTTGTAACTTGAAGTGCACCTCCTTAGAAATGTAACTACACGTCATGTCAACACAGCTCCAGTGACTGTGATTGACCCATTCGGTGCTGTTGTTTCTTCCTACGCATTTCTTTCTCTTTTGTGGGGGGGGATTGAAAGAGAATGGATAAACTTAAAGACAGAAACTCCGCCACCAACTAGTGTTTGGCTGCAGAGCGACAGAGGCACACCAGGCACAGGTATAAATGCTGGAAATGGCACTGCCCACGTCGTAGTCTGAATTAAGTCAACATGCTTGTGAGCAGTCCTCCAAAAACACTCCAAAAAAATGTCATAGCAGCTCGACATGGGTGATGCTGTGCATAGGCCGAATGCTGATTGGTTGAAACGCAGCCCAGAGTTGAGCTCACCACGAATGTGAGAAACGTGGAAAAAAGTTTAACAAAGAAAAACAGCACGAGAAGCGCAGACGGTTAGAACTTGGCTTTTGTCCACAGATGGCTGAAGGACCAACAGCAGCATAACCACGAGTCACCCACAGACTGGTTGTTTGTCACACTGCTCCCTGGTGGCAGCTCAAAGCTGCGCGTTGGTGGATAAAACCACTGCAGATATTTTCCTGTTTCAGATGAACTTCAGCCCTGCAATGATGTCTCGTTAGCATATATTTTTCATGCCTTATATGCTGCTGTTACAGAGCTGGCCAGGGAGCTGGATTTCTCTGTGGAAGAGATCAACTTAATCAGAGTGGAAAACCCCAATTCCCTGACAGCACAGAGCTTCATGCTTCTAAAGAAATGGGTGCACAGGGACGGTAAAAATGCCACAAGTAAGTAGATAAAATTCATACTCATAACTGTGTATCCATTCAGTTGGTAGTTTCTGAGAGAACAAATCTAAAGCTAAATGTTTAGCGGTGTCACATCATGACCTTGTGAAGTAATTCCTGTCTCTCTCCTCCCCAGCGGATGCTTTAACTGCGGTGCTGACTAAGATCAATCGGTTGGATATTGTGACTTTGCTGGAAGGGCCCATATTTGACTACGGTAACATTTCAGGCACACGCTGCTTTGCCGATGATAACGCAGTATTCCCGGATCAGTCCGATGGTAAAGTGTAGCCCACCCTAGCTGAACTCTAAGTCTATCTCTCAGTCTATCCCTTCACCCTTCTTCACCTCCTCTCTCAGCCAGAGACAGTCGGACATGACTGCGTAAATAAACCAATCAGGCTCGACCAAACTGTGCAAGCTAATGACCAAAACGAATTAATGCTTTAGCAGGTTCATTGAGTTCATGGACCATCAGGTAGTGAGCGCACTGGAGCTGTGTTTATTGACCAGTCGGCTTGTTCATTTACCAACACTGGCCAGTGCATTTCGTTTATAATGAAAAGTGACAGATTCCTAGAAATTTGTTAATTAAGCGCAGGAAACTCTGTACCATTTTGGGTGCATGAAGCTTTTAGTATGTGTCATTGTTTTTGTCAGATACACAAAAGCATGATGAAGGAAATGAATGCCGCCTCTGTCCCAGCTGATTATTGCATTCATAAGATCCTGAAATGAATTTTTCAGATGGGGCAGGGCACCATTTTATAATTTGGTTTAACAATAGTTATGTTGATGTGTATGTTTTATAATTAACGCAGGTCCTTTTGCACATTGCTGTCATGCAGTACATGACATGAAGATACATAAAAGCACAATTATAGCAAAGAATATATAACAGTGGCATGTTTGCTTTCAGCGGTATGGCAGATCCTTCTCTCTCCCTCTTCTGTATTTCTCTCTTTCCTCTTATATGAAAATGACCCTGGCAGCAGTCTGACTTTGAAAGATGCCATTTCAGAACTTTGACCACAGTGTGCCGTTTAAAAATTTCCAAGTATTTCCATGCAGAGATGAGTGCCCCTTCTTCAGGGACCCGTGCTGCAAAGCTCGCCGTTTTCTTTTAAGGACGGACGGTGTCACAGACGTTAAAATTAGCACACAATTCAGTAATAATGATGAATTACTAACTTCTTCCACCAAATGCCACGCCAACCCTTTTCCCAAGGATTTTACAGACCCGTTTCTATCAATGTCATACTTAAAAATACTGACATGCCAAGAAAACAAGGAGATAAAAAGTCCCAAATCAGTTCCTGTCTGCAGTCAGCAGTTTGGCACTCTGAAACAAAATTCTGAAATGTTCTCATTTCCAGTCTGTCTAATTAGGTTTTCTTGAAGTCATCTTAACACAAGGATCAGTGTTCCTGTTGCTGTCAGTAACAGCAGAGCTGAGATAATCTTTTTGCAAAGAGGATTTCAAGGGAAACTGATTTTAAGCCGATCACCGGTTAAACAAACTGCATGGCTGTGGCTTTGTATGAAGGGCTGCCCGCTCTGTTGTTGTTGACTCACATTGATACACTTTTAGCACTCTTTAAACGGGCGGAGCCTTTTCAACACATCCACGAGCGTTTTCGATCGCTTGCACGTTTCGGTCGGGGTGTGCTCGGCTCCGCGTGGCGCTCACAGATGAGTTGAAAACGAAACGCCTTTTTTCAAAGTGTACAGTGTATACTAATGCTTCTGTGTCACTGCTGTTAGCTATACAGTACCTGTCATCTCCCGGTTCCTCCGAGCCTCCCAGCCTCTACGCTCCACTGTAGCTTCCTCTGCTTTGAGACCAGCAGACTCCCTGCCTCTTCATCCTCCTCTTCCTCTTGCTTCTGAGTGATTCATTTCTACAGCAAATTCCCCTGTCTGAGCAACACTAATCAGCTACTTCCCACCAATGGCTACCTTTTGCTAACCTCAGCAGCTTCAGGACCCAGCCATAACCCTGCTCCTACCCTTGCAGCTGAGTCCAATAAGACTAGAACAGCGCCGCCTGTCAGTACTAACAGCTTTCTGCAAGTTGTGAAGGGCACTAGCAATCTTAAGGCTCTTTGGTGAGAATTTAAGATCGCTCTTGCCTACTTCTGCACCAGCTTGATGACACTGAGGCCTAATTGGTGTCGAGGCCCTTTTGTCTTATCCACGGCATGGAGGCGCTCCAGTAGAGTTTGTCATGGAAAAGCTCAGCCGACCATACGTGCATTTGGCAAACCAAATCTTAAAGTCCATCAAGTCTTAAGAAATCAGCTTAAGGTTGAGGACTTATTATTATTATTTGGCTTGGCAGATGTGCATCTGGTTAACTTCTCCATCTCTGCAGAAGAGCCACATGTGAGCACTCTCCTGAGCTTTTCTCTGGGAAACATTCAGGACCTTTTTCAATGCAGTCAATGAAACCGTCTGATGGGCATCCAAGCATATTTCCTTTTAGCAAGAAACTTGATATGAGGTGTGATCATAAAGTTCTGCAACTTTGCCCATAATCTGATTTCAGCGTCATGTACACCACTGGACCGCTTTCAGCATGGCTGCCATTTTTAGATCACTCTGTGGAAGTCATTTAGACCACCGACTGTGATTTTGGGATGGAAACTTGCAGAGTGAGCAAACGTGAACTTCTGTGTGTTCAGAGTTGGGTGTCTGCCTACGATCTAGAGAGAAAACAGCAGTTCTGAGTTTAAGAGTTTGAGGTGTCCAAGCCTGAAGAAGACTCATCAGGTTGTTTTAAGTGTTGGAGTTGAAAACAAGCAGATTTTTGTATTATTTTAGGTTCAGGAAGATGGTTCACCTCTTATCTGAGACGCTTCTTCAGTTCTACAAGCTAATGAGGAGTCCCAGATATTTAACCTTAGCAGGGTTGTTGTGGTGGCGTCATTGACCTGACCTGTCATCGTGGGAGTCATTAAGGGTCACATTAGCCAAGGTGTGACTCCTTTGTGAGACATTGCCACACCCTGCAGTCATGTGCTATTAAGGTCATGTGGGTCAAGGTGTGAGTGGAGATTGAAAGGATCTCAGGACTGTTGTAGGTGGCCGACAGTTTGTGCTGTAAGGCACCACCTCTGTTCAGTGATGCTTGTTCCTGTTGGACATAGATGATCTCTTTTACTCCACTCTCAAACCATCTGTCCTCTCTGTGCAGGAGGTCAGGTCGCAGGTGTGATGAGGCGCATGCTCGTCCTCTTTTTGTTGTTGTTGCTGTTACGACATTTACAGAGTTGTGCACAGTGAAACTGTCCCCCAGGATCACACAGTCAGACCACAGGTGCATCATAACTGCAGATCCTTCTGCCCTACCCTCACCTGACATGTAACTGTGCATCGCATTGGTGCAGCCCGCAGCTATTGTGATTGATTCCTCCTTCGCAGTTCCTGCTACTTTTTCACTGCACATTTTGAATCAATCACTGAGAGAATAGTAACCATTCTAATATTTACGTATTTGTTTCTACTCTGACTGGCACCAACCACAAGGTGATTATTGCTTAAAAACATATTTCGCAATTTATTTCGATTTTGCAGGGAGGAAATTAAACTGATGATGCAGAAGTCTCAAAAACTCATTTGTCAAATATGCCACACTTGGCATTAAAGGGTTATTAATACATAATGCACCATGCACAAGAGCAGGTAACCTCGTCAGATTTAGCTGTGGTCCCGGGGAAGGGGGCAGGATCAGGAATCCCGCAGATGCCTCAGAAGAACGGGGAGTTTTCTCAGGGCATCTTGTGCCAGATTTGAAAAGGCAGGAGTGACGAAATCACCAAGCCCTCCTCATCCGATTTGGATCCCTGTGACTTTATCGTGGGGAAAATTACCAGCGCGTCACTGTTTTGAGCATTGCAGACACACAAGTGCACGTGGTCACAACTCGACTTCTATGGAGCGATCCACAGAAAAGCAGCTGCTGGTTTTTTATGGACAGAGTCACAAAACTTTATGACTGCATTTCAAACATAGCATTCGCTGCATAAAATGAGTAAAGTCTGGAGTTCTCTTTGAGAGAGGAGGAATTGGACCTCGGAATTTATAGAATCCAGACTTGTAGCATTCCCAAGCCTTTGCCCTTTCTTTTTTATAAACATTGTTCACTTTAGGCCTCCCAGACTGCAGAACCACTCTCACCGCTCTGGGGTGACGTGTCAAATGAGATGATACTGCTGCTGATTATGAAGCCTCTTCTTGCTTATCAGCTGAGATAAGCAATCCCACGGGTGTCATGCTCAATATCGTCGCTTCTGCAGCTTCTGTAAACTTTAAGCCTTCATCAGTCACATGTTCACTGCATTGTCTGCGTGTTGATTGGTTTCATTTTTACACGTTTTGTCTTTTGATCTAATTTTTTGTCTAACATTTGTTCTGTGCTTCTTGTTTTGTGTCTCGTGAACTTTGCTAATTGCAACAGCTCCGAAACATCTTAGCAGTCCTCAAACGTCTCAGCCTTCCCCTCTGCACACCACCTCCCTTTCATCCTTCTCTCCTCCCTTTCACCCCACCCAAAGCACCACTTTATCTTCCGCCTCTGTCTTTTACTTCCCATCTCCTCCCTCCACACCTCCTGTTTACGTCCTGCCTGTCGCCCCTGTTCTCCCTCACTTCTTCACTCTGCCTTACTCTCCTCCTCCTCTTTCCTCGTCCCCTCAAAGTCCTTTTAGCTGCCCTTCATTCTTCTCTCCTCACTTTCCTGCCCTCTACATGCCCCTGTGTCCTCTTTCTTCCTCTTTCCCAACGCTTCATCTTTTACCACCACCTCATTCTGCCTCTTCTCTTCAGTCTTCTCTCCCTTGTGCTTCTCCTCCCACCTCGCCAGCTCCTCCTGGTTATGCCCCCTCTTCTGCTTCTCCATCTTTATCATGTGCCTCCTCTTCACCTTTACAGCCCCCCTCTTCCACACATCCTCCCTGTCCTTGCCCTTCATCCTCTTCTCCACCTCTAGATCATCCGTCTCTATCTCCACCTCCCCTGTCCCCTCCACCATCACCCCTCCCTCCTGGTGTCCCTCCTTATCTCAGGCGAGACCGTTCGGTTCCTGAGGTTTACATTTAGACGCCTGTTTGTTGCTCTGCCTTTTGTTTGAGCCAATACAACTAAGCTACCTGAAATCTTCTCGACCTTTTGCTCATAAACTGACCTGATCACTGACGGCGAAGTCGAGCTTGTTTTAATGTGCTGTAATGAAGCCTCCGTCCTCACTCGTGTCACTAATGTCACATTTATTTGAGGGAGGCTACGCAGTTTTACAAAATACTGACTCAAGTGCCAGTTTTAGGTATATGCCACGTTTTTTGGTTTTAATTTTATATTCTGTGTACTTCTCTGTTTCCATCACTTTTCGATGTGGTCATGTTACTCGGTAGGACTGGTTCAAAAGTCACTTTCTTGAATTTTTTTGAAAGACTTGGAGGCAGCAGAACAAGTTGTAAACAACAACACAACAAACACGAGATGTTTGTAGCATTTAGACATAAAGTATAAACATTGTAACATTGTTAATTAACCACAGGATGAGATTCGAGTGCAGAGTGTGGTTTGAACCCGGGTTTGTGTGCCACTCATTACTGAGCTACGATCACCAACCATCACTACAGCTTATCAAAGCTTTTTTTTAAACATATACATGCTACGATACAGTAAATCAACTGATTTGCTTTTTAATGAAACCATGTGCCCTTCATGTCATGCTGCAGAACTACTAAAGCTACTGTTAACCAGATAATTAGCTTGAACTTTGAGCTGCAAGAACTCATCAGTGACGTGGATGTTTGACTTTTTTATTACCAAACTGTATGATTTCCTTTTACTTATAGTTGTAAAGGTATGTCAGCAGAATTCAGTTTAGCAGCTAAAGAAGGTCTTCTGAGATTTGTTTCTGAGGAGTTAAAAATGACTAAATTAGAGCTAACGAGGCATTGAACTCACTTTTAACTGGAAAACTCGGCTGTAAATGTTGCTCCGTGTGTAAACTGCAGATTTGATATAAAAGATGGATGTAACGAGTTGTATCCATAGACTGTAGGAGTAATGGCACTCAGGACTTTTTGTAAACCCTCTTTTTCTTACTTCAGTTTGATAAATTTGTTATAATCTGAGGAAAATGGGTGGATATCTGTGAGGATAGGCTTAAATTAGGCATTTTGTGTCTGAGTGGTAAAAAAAAAAGCCTTTGAAAAATTCCTGATTCCAGAATCCAGAAGCCTACATCTCAAAAGCCTTGCAGATCTGATCTTTAATGTTTCCATGCTGAGAAGAACACAAAGAAAATTACCAAATCACAGAAGGTAAAAATACTAGAACTCACCAATAGATGGACTCTTGGCACAGTTAATGCTCCAAAAGGCACAAACACGGTGTAGAGCTGCAGTTCAGCAGCTACATTTAGCAGAGGTGACAGCTAGTGTCCATCTGTCAGTTAAAGTTCACCCTGTGCTTATATCTTCTTCTGCTTCCTAAATAGTCAGACCTCCGACTTTTGAACAGATTCTACCATTAAATGTTACAAATGTTTCTCATTTCATCACCTCCACCACTTTACCTCTCCTTCCCTCCCTCTTCCAACCCCTCTTTTATCTTTTCCCCCCTCTTCAATCCTCTCACCCTCTAATCCTTTACTCCTGCACTCCACCCAGGCTACGACAGTATAGATCTGGAGCTCCGAACCCCCTCAGACCTCAACTACGTGCCCCCTACCCCACTCCGCTCAGACGACTTCTTTAGCGAGGGCGATCCTAGCGTAGAGTCCCCTAGCAACGTCACGCTTACTAGACCTAGCGACCTCTCTCTCACTCAGACCACCAGTACCTCCAGCAGCGACCCCCTCACAGTGGCCCCAGGCCCAGGCACCGGCTCCACGGAGCTGCCTATTGTTCGTCCTGAAGATACAGAAACAGGGATGCTTACTGAAGAAAAACCAGGGCTGGTGTGTGTAGAGAGGCCCGATAATGACAGAAGGTCAGTAGAGCGATCAGGACAGGAGACCGAAGAAATAGCAGCAGGACGCCATCTCGTTTTGGAGAGTCAGGGAGCAAATGTGAAAGAGGAAGTTGCTTCAGACACTGGGCTTGGAAATGGAGTGGAGGAAGAAAAGGAGGAGGAGATGACCCAGGAGAGGCTGCAGAGTCTGCTGGAGGATTTAAAGCTGGAGGAAGGCACGGAGGAAGAGGAGGTGTCAGAGGAGATTGTGAATGCCATCCTTGAACAAGTACGGCAAGCAGAAAAAGACATTTATTCAGTTCCAGGCAGAAAGAGTGAGACGTCCGGAGATTCAGCAGCCCCTGGCCGTGGCCCCGGCTCTGAGGAGGGCAGGTAGGACTTGATTTTATCTGTGCTTGACTGTCAGGCCCCTTTGCTCCCAATGTCCTCTCCTCAATATATTTAACTCACTCAGCCCCGACAGTCTGGCTGATTCGTTGGAGGAGCCGCAGGTTCAGACCGGCAAACAGAATGGAGGTCACACTGAAGCAGCCAGGGAAGGGATGGGAAAGGAGGCCAAGAGGAAGGAATCTCAGGAGGACAGCAGCACAGCGGGACCAAGCAGAGGACAGGAGGGAGGCCACAGGTCCCAGCACAAAGTCCAGGTGAGAATTCACAGAGAAATGCTACCTGACAGTTTACGTCAGGGGTATTCAACGCCAGGCCTCGAAGGCCGGTGTCCTGCAGGTTTTAGATGTGTCCCTGATCCAACACACCTGAATCAAATGGCTGAATTACCTCCTCAGTGTGCAGTCGGGTTCTCCAGAGTCCTGCTAATGACTTCTATATTTGACTCAGGTGTGTTGAAGCAGAGACGCGTCTAAAACCTGCAGGACACCGGCCCTCGAGGCCTGGCGTTGAATACCCCTGGTTTACGTTTTAATAATGTCTTGAGGCCTTGAAAAAAGTCTTCAACTATATTTTGTCTTATTCTCATGTCCTGATATGTGGGCTTAAAATATTTAAGCCTCTGAGAATAGCTC
>VUQJ01014444.1:13729-26016 GCA_015108635.1 Andinoacara biseriatus
CACACACACACACACACACACACACACACACACACACACACACACACACACACACACACACACACACACACACACACACACACACACACACACACACACACACACACACACACACACACACACACACGCACGCACGCACACACACACACACACACACAGAGTAATGAATTGAATGGCAGTTTTTAACTGTAGTAGCAGCATGAGCATTCAAGATACACTCTATGGGTAAGTACTGGACCACCTACACATTACACCTCCAGCAGCTGCTCGGCCATGGAAAGCCGTGCTGTGAAGCTCCCGGGGCTCAGTGTTTGTGCTGATGTTAATGCCAGAGGAGGTTCAGAGCTCTGCCGTTACTGAGTCAGCAGAGCATTGGAGACTTTTATGCACTATGTGCCTCAGCACCCTGTGACCCCGCTCTGTAACTTTATGTCGTCTACCACTTTGTGGCTGAGTTGCCCTTCAGTCACCGCATCCACAAATGTGTAGATCCCATTCTGTAGTTATATATTGTACTGTAATATTGATTTTCTGACATCTACCTAAAAAGATTATGCAGGCAGAGGATGATTTTTTTTCCACTAAAATTTCTGTATCATGACTGAAGGGGATGAAATAAATCTTCACAGTCCAGTGAAGGTCATGTGCTTTATGCCTGGTTTAAAAGATGAAAGAAGGTGTAAAAATCATCCATCCATCCATTTTCTTCTACTTATCGAGGGTTGTGGGGGGGCTGGAGCCTATCACAGCCGTCATAGGGCGAGAGGCAGAATACACCCTGAACAAGTCACCAGTCTGTTGCAGGCAAGCACGCAGAGACACACAACCATTCATGCTCACATTCACACCTACGGCCAATGTAAAATCACCTTTGACCTAACCCCATGTGTAATAATTATAATGAGCTAATTAGCAAGATATCTGGTGGACAGTCCACTTTACAACAAGTTTCCTAAATATTTTCAATATATGTTGATTTATTAATTAGAGCTTCATTAAAAGTATAAATGTGACTGGAAACATTGATGCGCTCATATGAAAAAACTTTTTTTTTGTCTTTTGGAGTTTAAAACAAGTTTTACATTGAAGCACAGAAAGGATTTTGTCTTATGGAGGAATGGCGTAACAGCATTGAATGCTGGCATTGCAAAAATAAATATTCTTTATGTAAAAGCAATGGACCTAATTTTGATCTTTGAGGGACACTTTTGTCAACCTGTGGGACAAAAAAACCCACAAACAGGTCAGTAAAATTGAAAAAGCAGTCTGTGATTTTTGTATTGCTTCTGATAGGTTTAACAAACACAACCATGCACGCATGCACGCACAAACACACACAAAACATGAAATAACTGCATATTGCATCCCATCATTTTTCACCGGATTCTCTTTCTGCCCTTTAATGAATGGCAAAAATTCCCTTTAAAACATTGTCATTATGTACCGCAGACATACTCAGTATACTGGAAAAAAGTAGTTTGTGCATCTATTTTACAGCACAAAATGGTGCAAGAGAAACACAAACCCTTCTCTATAGTGACATTATACAGTACAGAGGTTAAAATGTCAATTTTACAGGTAGAAAGTTTAAACTTTGAACACTGAGATCAATGCCGCTGTGTGAGTGAGATTTTCCAAAGTTACACCATGTTTGACTGGCATAATGTGAAGTTCATGTTTAAGATTGTTTTAAATCAAGCCATCAGCCCTAAACAAATTCCCACAAAAAAAAAAAAAACATTTTATTGATTGAGTTAAAGCCAGAGGGCAAAAGAATAATTTTACATGTTGCCTTATTTTGTCAGTTGCAGCCACATAAATGCATGATGGATTAATACAGTATAACGCAGTGCCTGAGGCCAGTTACTGTACTCCATAAATCCCATATTTACTGACAGTGAGGTAGCTGTCAGTCAGACACACAAGGACAGTTCATTGCACCAGAAACATACTGACATCCCCCTCTGAGTGAGTGTGTGTGTGTGTGCGCGTGTGTGTGTGTGTGTGTGTGTGTGTGTGTGTGTGTGTGTGTGTGTGTGCATGTATGAGGCTAAGGTGTGACTTCAGTCTCAGTCTGACAGAGAGATGGAGGTGTAATCACTCCCTGGATGTTTCATGGGGAGAAAAGTGAGGCCAAGGATGAAG
This sequence comes from Andinoacara biseriatus, assembly GCA_015108635.1. Classification (NCBI taxonomy): domain Eukaryota; kingdom Metazoa; phylum Chordata; class Actinopteri; order Cichliformes; family Cichlidae; genus Andinoacara; species Andinoacara biseriatus. Next base: position 15,875 of record VUQJ01014444.1, read on the forward strand.
TAGCAGCAAAGATAAATTTAGGCTCTGGCTTTTCAGTTTTGAAAAAGTGAACTAACAAAAATACCCAGATCTGGGTTTAACATTGTTTAAATGTGGAAAGTGAGCAGAGTACTTCATCTAGAAAAGGGTGTTTGAACAACCTTCAGCAAGACGAGCTGAAGGTTTTTCACGGACGTTCATGGCTACCAAAGGCATGTTTGCTTTTGGTAGCCATGAACGACCTTCAATAATGTTTCTTGACACAGCTGAAGAGTGTCAACTTCTTGCATTATGACTGCTAAAAATAAGCAGTATTTACACATGAAGAACACATGCTGGAAATTCAGCAGCCCTTCGGAGCTGTGCTTCTTTAAACTTGTTGAAGCCAAAATCTAGTCAGCTTTTTAGAGCTGGTTGTCAGAAAGTCCGACCTGAAAGGCAAAGAAATAAATACATTTGGGACATAAAAGCATTAATTTATTTGACATCCAAATACTAGCCTTCCTGAAGAAGTACACAATCATCTACTTTTAATTTAAATTTAACTCTCAACCACAGCAATTTCTAGAAAATTGGGGGAACCGGTGTTGTTTTCAGGTTCTTCAACAGTATTTTTCTTAACAGGCAGTTCTAAAAGCTCCCTGAAATACCTTCAGTTGATCCGCAACACTGAAGTGAGAGCCGAGAAAGAGAGATTGGATTTCCCTCATTATGGCTTCTTTTCACTGGCTCCCTGTTAAATTCAGAATTGAATTAAAAGCGCCTCTCCTCACCTACAAAATTATCCCAATGGGATGATAAAATTAGAAAGGGAGGTTCCTGCGGAACTAGCTCCCAATTTGGGTCCAGGAGACAGACACCCTCTGCTTGATGAGACTTACTGTAAACCTTTCCTTTTTGGATCAGCTGACCCTGAACCATCATTTAGTCATGCTGCTGTAGGCTCAGGCTGCTGGGGGACTGAGCAGTTCTACTCCGCTCACTTCTTTTCACTTCCCAAATATTTTTACACCACTAATAGAACTGAGATCATGCGCTTTAGGTTCTATGCAAAAGTCCAAGATGTTTGCCAGACATTCAGTTGTGCTTTTCTAGTCATACTGACTACTCAAAGAGCCGTGCGGCACTTCATTCTGTACATTTCAAGCACTTTATCTACCTCACACCTACAGCCAATTTAGCATCAATAGTTAACCTAAGATGCAAACTTTTGGACTTTGAGGAAGAAGCGACAGGAAACCCACACAGGCAAGAGAGAACACACAAACACCACATAGAAAGGCCCCGTCTGGGGTTTGAACCAGGAGCCTTCTTGACGTGAGGAAAGGGTGCTAACTATCACGGCATTGATACTTCTGTGTTAAATCCATGCGGTACCCTACAGCTTAATGTGATGCGCACATCCCTGGAAATGTAACCACACATCGCATCAGCACAGCCAACAACTACTGTGATTGGCCTATTTGAATGGATTGGTGAGAGAATAATACCCACTGACTCAATATAACGAATTATAATCAGAGCCTCAGTAAATGGATTCACATGTCATCAAATTCCTGAAGGGAAGTCCCAGCATTTTGTTGGTTTCTATTATGGCTGCACTACACCTGCACTACACCTGAAACACGACGTAAAAGCATGAACGCTGGTAGCTGTATCACTGATGTAGGTGACTGCTGTAGGATCTACAAAGATTCACTGCAGAAGTCCATATCAGCCACTTACATGTGGGCTAAGATGACTTTTAAGGAGCATGGTGGTCATACTGGAAAATTACCTCAGTCAGACTGCTGAGTTAATTTAGTCACTCTATAACTATTTAACAACCTAGCAGCCACAAAGTAAAAATAATACATATAAGCTGAAAATGAAATAACTATTAAATAAATTGGGGACGAGAGTAATAAATTATAAAAGATGATAGAGAGGAGAGATGAAGGAAAGGAAAGACATAAAGAGAGGAGGAGGAGAAAACTATTTGACCCTTTTCTCCTCTAGCTCTCTTTGCACACACACACACACACACACACACACACACACACACGTTTCCCAAAGGTTAATGTGATGCTAATGTGGCCTATATTAAAAGAGTGATCATTATTTTCAGACCTTTGCTACAATCCTCACCTGTGTGCGAAAACTGTTTGCAGGGGCAGACGTACCTCCATCACTTCACTTAAGGCTTAAAATATCAAGGCACAAATGTACATTACAAGTAATACTTTTAGCATCAAAGTGTTATTTCTGAAAAAAACTCTCCATTCTCCCCTTGAGAAGACATAAACAATCATCTTGCTAACAAGAGTTTTCTGCATAGACAAAGCAGTTGCCGAGTCAAATTTTATAACTGTATACTTTCAGCTCTCCAAATATTTTTTATGCATGATGAATGCCATGTCTCTCCCTCTTTCTGTCTCTGTGTGTGTGTGTCACACACACATTTGGCAGGGGAAAGCCAGAATAGAGTTCATATGTCACAGCAGGTGTTGGTTTAATTGAATCAATCAGCTCCCGCTGTGGCCAATCACCAGCTTAACAAAATGCCACAAAACTCCCTCATTTCTGAGCACTAACATGCTGCACTGTGAAGGCTTCAGGGTCACATTATCATTTTCTTTTCACACTGAGCCCAAAAATTAAGTGAAAAAAGAAAAAAAAAAAAAGGGTGCACTTGTTCTCTTTGCAAATAGAAAGTCTTATTTTTCATTTATTATTTTTTGAAATGTGTTTTCAGTCGATGTATGGTTAGGTCTAATTTTAAATCACACAAGGTGTGACTGAGGGCCTTTGGTGTCTGCAGGACTCTGTTAAAAACCTTTTATGACTCAGTGGTAGCATATGCCCTTTTCTAGGCAGTCGCTTGCTGGGGGGGTGGATGCACCGAAAGGGACAGGAGCAGGATTGACAAACTGGTCCGTAGGTCAAGCTCTGTGCTGGGATGTCCCCTGGATTCTGTGATGGTGGTGGGTGAGAGGAGGACGCTAGTGAAGCTGAAGTCCATCATGGACAACCCTCAGCACCCTCTGCATGAGACAGTAGGTGAGCTAAGCAGCTCCTTCAGTCAGAGACTGAAACATCCTCGCTGCAGGAAGGAGCGCTTTCACAGGTATTTCATCCCAACATTAGTTAGACTGTACAATGCATCATAATGTCAAGAATAACTTGGACACTTTACCTCCACTTCACCTTCACCTTAGCCTTACATAACATTACACTGACCCATAATGCATACTGTGTATGCTGTGTATATGACCGGCTCGATGTATAAATATAGTGATAGTGGTTTGATATCTGTATATAGTGTCTTTGATGTACATGTGTGTATATGTGTAATTTTGTTATATATTTTATGTATATAGTGTTCTTTATTTTCTTTTCTATTTTCTTTTATTTTGTCTTATTTTATTCTTTATATTCTTCTCTGTACTGAGCTGCTCTAATGCACAAATTTCCCAGCTGTGGGTTCATTAAAGTTTATTTTAAAGGTTTACAGACATTCTTTTATTTACAGCTCTGAACAAGCTTATATCATCACCCCTCCACCACCGTGCTTGACAGCTGATATGCAGTTTGATATGTTGTGTTTAGTTTTTGCCAAATGTGACACTGCGCGTGTGGACAAACTTTGGTCTCAAATGTCTAAAGGACGTTGTTCCAGAAGACTTCTAGTTTGTTCAGATGCAACCTGTCAAGCATGCGCCGCCAGTTTATTTGTAGAGAGAAGAGGCTTTCTCCTGGCAACCCTTCCAAACATGTCATGCTTGTTCAGCCTTTGTCTAAGTGTACTTTCATGAACTTTATCATTTTACATGCTAACTGAGGCCTGTAGAGTCTGAGATGTAGCTCTTGGGTTTTTTGCAATTTCTCTGAGCATTGCACTCTGAGCAGCATTGTCTGACTTTGGGGTTAAATTGCTGGGACGTCCAGTCCTGGGAAGATTGTGGCATTGAGTTAACACATACCTGAATGCTCCACAGCCAGCAAACTGTCCAAACCTCTGCTTTTATAGAGATGCTCACACTTGCTGGTGATAAGTTCATCAAGTGCATTTGATTAGCAGCACCTGGCTGCGACCCTCTTAATTCTCTTAATATGGAAGCAGTAAGGATGTAATTAGTTTTTCACAGAACACAGGAACAGAACTCTGGGTCCTGCATTAAACATGTTACTGGCACATATTTATATTCCTGCTATATAAACAATTCTGATAGTCATTATTGACTGTGGGCTCCCCACAGAGTAATTACCAACCTACGGTTCGCTTTCACATCACTAAATATTTTTCTTAACTTACCTTAATACTTCATGGCTTGTGTGAAAGGAAGCCTTTTCAGTGTGTCATATTCTGCGAGGTATTGATTTATCCTCGCTCTAATTGCTATATAACTGCCAACTGCTTCAGTGTTTGCATTTTGCACGGGAAGATAAAAAGACAGCAGCTCTTGATCTGCTTTTTCTGCCCCGAGGCTGTGAATATGTTGACATTTTCTTCTCAGAAAGTCTTTGAGCACTGTTATTACCCATAACTTTAACTTTTTTTACACCAAATCTGCGTCTCTTATCAGTTTTGTGTGTTTCTGGCAGGTTATTTATTTGCCCTTATTTATTTTTCTTCCTGGTGAATCCTACAACCTGTGAGCAGGAGCGGGAGATAAATCATTATTAATCGGGTCTGTGGGTAATGAGTGCAGCTCTCAGAAAAGCAGTTCTGTCTGAAGGCAGCATTGCGTGTGGCCTATTTCAGTTGTGTAAATGTTGCCTTTTTTTCTTTGATTCCCATCTGAATATGAAAGCACGTGAAATTGCTGCAGCCTGACCGTTTTCACAGAACAAATTTCCTTGGACGAGATCTCCAAACAGTTGGAAGGTCCTTCATGTGAGCACCTGGTGTAGTCCACACAGATGTGCAGTTATCAGAGCAGGAATCACTTTAGGGTTGCGTGCCACCAACCACCTATATGCTGTATCATTTTTTTTAGAACAAAATGACATAACAATAATCAGCAGAAACCAAACTCATCAATCCTCTGAGTGTCAGATTCAAAATCACACCAAAAATAGTTGAAATTAGTTCAAGTCCTTTCTTAATATTTTTTAGCAGTACATATATTTCACAAAGCTCTGTTTTTACTATGTATGAAAAAATACCAATATGCTTAAAGTTCCTAGCATGCATCCACAAATTCACAATATTTCTAATGACCTAATCTGACATAAACTTGGTTACTTATTGAAGCCTTATTTGCTTAATTTTATAATCTCTGTTTTGTGTTTTGTGGGAATCTAATTGAATTGCTTTGATATATTTATGTATATTTCAGATGGGAGAGAGGGCAGAGACCAACAGTTATTACCAGTGTTTTACTGTGGGCGAGGACGCTAATTGCTAACTAACAGCCAGTTAGTGTTGAACACTAATTGCGAAGAACAGTAGAACTAACATGGGAGCAGAAAACTAGGTTAAATCCAGCATAAATTGATTGTAGATAAATATGGGGCAGAAATACACACAGCGTTGTTGAACTGAATCCAGAAACCTGAAATAACTAGACAGCAGCTGTAGAAAATTGTCTCTAAAGACTGAAGAAAGCAGCTGAAAAGTGTGAATTCCTTCAAAAGACAAAGAACCTGAAATGAGCAGTCAGAAAGGAAGAGGAGGCGGATTTAATACAAGATATGTCACAAGTTTGCACATCACTTTAGCTGCAGCAGTTTTAAAAAAATAAATCAAAAAGCACATATAAACTCTAACATCCTACTGACAGTCAAAGCAACACTTGAGCAGCCCTTTGCACAAAGTTGTAGCAATAGGAGGATTTGCCTTAGAGCATTAGACCAGCTCCTTTTTAAGTGGCGGTCTGACATGTCACAGCTTTCAAGAATTCCCGTATGATGAGCACAGGGTGTTACAGGTGGCCATTTGTTGCACTGTTTATGTGTCCAACATCTAAATTTTGGTTCAAAATATAATCTAGGCTGACCAGAGGGTAGATGAAGAAAGCATAACAACAAGAGAGAAGCACAAGTGAGAGGGAAAAGTGCTGTGAGGTGGCAGCTGCGAGTAGTGAGAATATTTTATGATTTTTTTTTTTGTTTTTTGATCAACAATGAGTGATCGCATTTATTTGGTGCAGGTAGACACACTGCAAATCGTTTTATCAGTATTTTCAGTGATTTCACGCTGAGATGCTCTGCATACATAATCAGGATTACTTTGTGGTCTGAGCCACTGTTTTGTCCAATGCAAATAATTTCACCTCCGCACTGCACTCAGTGTTCAGTGATCTTCACCCCTGACATACACAGTCACTGAGACACCCAGTTAATGTCATTCACAATGAACAGAAAGCTTATTCTCTATACGCAAACTTATAACATGATCTTTGAAGGATGACTATGTCAGTCCTGCACACTGGTGACCTAAAATGACTCCACACACGCTGTGGCGAGAACTGCTCATTTTGCTGATTGTCTGAAGAGGGCCCAAGGCATGAACTGACAATAGCAATGAATCCTCTATAGGCTGTAAAATTTGGAATGTGTAGGTTCAGCCCCCCGATCTTCAGTCCTTACAGGCGATCTACAACCCTCACAGCGAGTGGAGCCACAGATGGGACACAGCTCCATGCATTCGCTATATAAAAACAGCTCTCATTATGATCTGCCTTTATTTCACTCCTCAGGATTTTAGTAGGGAAAAGAGGGCTTCCCGTGGTTTCTGTCCCTGGGGTTATAGCCTCTCTAGTCACTTCTGCAGCAATTCAAAGGCATTGCAACTTTGGGCTGTTTGTCTGATTGATCTTTGTTTTTCCATGAATACATTTATGATTTTGAAAGCACTACTCCCTTTTTCAGTACAATCTTCAAACATTCACCCCACCTATCTTCTCCGAAATGAGAATTCAGGAGTGCCGCCACCTTGGCCTCAGCAAGCTGGCAGTGCCGAAGTGTTTTGACTGTTTACCAGGCTGAAGTATCATTAGCACTGACATTATCAGCTGCCACCTCACAGTCTCTGAACTATAAAGACTGCTGGGGTTCAAAGACTGTGCATTCATAAACAGATCTTTGGGAAGGCGGTGGTGGGTGAGTTGCAGGGAATATCTGAGAGTGATTTGGTGAAGGTGAAACAGGGCAAAGTTGCAAAACTAAATGAAAAAAACAAACAGTGGTAGCGCAAGGAGTGACTTTAGTCAGGTTAAATGAGCAAATATGTAGCCCCCAGTCTAGGCCTATTGCAGCATAACTAAGGGAGGGTTCAGGGTCACCTGATCCAACAGGTGGCCAATCACAATCCTTGTGGTCTGCGTCAACCCAACACGTAATTACATTTCTTAGAAGGTCAATGTCAAGTTACATCGTAGGTTAGATGACGTTAGCATAGATTTCCTGTTGAAGCACAAATCCCCAGTAAACCTGCAGTCTGAGAGCAAAGTTCTCTATTGGGGTGATACGGTACTATGGGGTTTTAAGATAAGATGGGGCCTGATTATTCAAGACCTTGTATGTGAGAAGAAGGATTTTAAATTCAATTCTGAATTTAACAGGGCACCAATTTGTTTTGGTGTGTGTGTGTGTGTGTGCAATGAACTTGAAGTCTCTTTGCGTTTGAAATGGACGCTTCGAAAATGGGGACCAGGTCTGCGACCACACGCAGTCAGTTTCCATCTTCAAAGCAACTCTGGTGCATCAAGATGGTGATAAAACAGCAATAAGACCATCAGTCAGCTTTTAATCTGCAACTGAATGGGTCACGTTGGCAATTACATGCATAAAACGTCTATTCACTGTCATAAATTGGTGAATAAAAATAGTTGGTAAATTAAATGCAAAATGACAGAAGCACTTATTAACCTTTCTTTAAATGGGAATATAACCAGAATACAACCAGTTGGTAACCAGTTTAATCAAGTCTCCTGTTGCAAAGGGACAAGTTGCAGATGAGTTGCATTTATTGCCGCAGACAGATTGCAACATGTTGGCATTGTGTGAGTTTATAAATTAGATGGCAGTTACTTGCAAACCTTTGCCAATCTGTCTGCGGTGGGATCTGTGCAGTCACCTTGCAATCAAAAGCTGCTTGCAATCAGTGACCAAATGTGAAAAAGATTCAGTGCAGCCACCGATTTGTCCTAGTCGCAAATGTGACTGAGCCATTACTGAATATTAATCTTAAGTGGTGGTGATAAACAATCAGTAGAACAGAAATGTATTGTCACTGACATACAACGCAATTAATCATCATACATAAAAAGAAATTTTGTTGTCGTATATTGTTTCTGAACCTACGTTGGGTTAGAGTAATGTAAATCATTTCATTGCAGTGCAGTGTTCTGCTGGGAAACCCTGGGTTTGACCCTCAGCAGCAGCAGCACTCCTGCAATGACACATTTCTTTGGAAACATCTCAGGGAACTCAGTTGAACACCACAGGCATCGACCTGGACTACAAACACTTCTCCACCATGCCCATTGTTCTGAAACAACCCCAAAACTTAACAGGACCCAAAGGATCTACTGCCAACATCCCAGTGTTTGAAACCACAGGATCCTTCTGAGATCCTGTGTCTGTTCCACAGGTCAGAGCTGTTGAGGTGTATGGTTATAATGTTGCGGATGATCATTGTATATAACGGGTGCAATGGGGGAATTCTGTCTCTCTTGTTAAGCTAACAAAGAAACATATTTTATAAAAAAATCTAAAAAGGTCCTTTTAAAACACGAAGAAAATGCAGCTGGTATTGCACAGCAGTAAGATTGGATGTGCATGTGTAACCCAGTAGAGAAAATTTTTTTTTTCTTCTTTTATTTATATCAGTATACTTGTACTCCTTTATTTTGAAAAACCTTTTATTTTGAAAAGGGGAAGTGCAATCCTTGCTTTCTAAACTTACTTCCTGTCTCGCTATTTTGCGGCACTTTGAAATGAGAGGCAGCAGGCCGTAGACGCGCTGTGCCGAACTTTATGCGCTGTCTTGGTTTTAATGCCGAAAAGTATTTTAAACGAGTAATTGCACTTGCCATAAGTTAATTTTAAATGTTTGTTATGTTAAGTTGCTGGGGAACGAGCTAGAGGGACCGTGTGCCTGTCCACTGCCGTGTTAATGTTGATGCCTCATCTTGGTGAGTTAAGACCATGTGCTTGCTGTAGCGAACATGCTAGCGTCATGCTAACGCTAATTCGCGAGTGGATTTATTTTTGGTTAGAAGCCCTGAAAGTGTTAATTCTGTTAAGTTCACAATAACACAAGGAAGCACTTTAAGTTTTCTCTTTCTGTCTGTTACATTAATTTATTCAGTTGAATGTAATGTTTTGAGGGTAATTGTATCTTTTTTTAAGGGTGACCAGGAGAAAGTTACTGGTCGTGTGTTGCCATGAACCCAGTAGCCCAAAGAGGTTTTACTGATACAAGGGAGAATATTGGAGCTAGAAAGAATACATGCTCCTTTGTAGAGTGATAAGTTAATTGCATTTCATGTCCTGATTGCAAAAGCTTAAAAAAATGATTTAAGAATCAGTTATTTGATTGGTTAAAAAGCATTTCATTTATTTGTTTTGGGTTGAAATAACCTTATGGTTACAAATGAGTGTTTTGAGGACAAAAAAGAAGAACATGCATGTGAATTATTACTGTGATAATGAGACCAATGAAGATTTAAGGAACTAAGCTATAGCTGTAAGAATGGATAGGAAATTGGGTTTTATTTAGCTGTATGCAATAATATAATTATTGTGTGTAGGCTAGGTTTGTTTTGCTGATTAAGAAGCTGGATTGGATTGCTGAACCAGATCCTTGGATTCTCTCCGGACGGAGGTGGCGAGCCTATGCCCAGAGCAGAACTGAACATCCGTTGAAGAACCTCATTCTTCTAGTCTGTGCGAACATCAATGTGGTAACAATACAAGCCACTGAACGCAAAAAGGAGCTGAACTTAAAAGACCAAACACATTTTGACTTGACTGACGACCTAAACTACAAACTGAAATATTGAGCTCAATACGACTGAAGTTTTTGGTTTTTGAGTTTGCCGGCTTGTTGTTATTATTATTGTTATTATTGTTATTGCTCTAATTAAGGTGTTTTATTTATTTTTTTCTTGTTTTAAAATAATAATTATCTTTTGCTCAAATCCTGCCTCCAGCCACTTCATTTTGCATTCACC
>VUQJ01014448.1:3137-14765 GCA_015108635.1 Andinoacara biseriatus
TTTTGCAACCAACCCCATGTACAAATACAACTAAAATATGTTCCTGTTTGCTCAGCGATTGCCAAGAACGGCAATGACGCGGACCAGAAAACACACGGCCTGTCTCATGGATACGGTAGTCACAGATGATAAAAGCCCATAATATTATACTTCTAGCCACTTTATTACTGTGCCCTTTCCTTGGAGGAGATCATTATAGTTGCGTGAGCGATTGCACACTTATCTTAACATGGAGGAAGGCTAACAAAAACAAACTAACATCCCTCAGTTATATGAGCCAGCGTCTGTGTGTACCTGCCCACAAGTGCTGCTATGCCAGAAGATAATATTTATGAGGGCAGGACATTTAGCTAAACAAAGGCCATTGTGACCCAACAGGGAAAACAGCTTATTCTGTGGAAATAATAAAATCCATAAACAATGTCTCAATTCATGAAGGTCAGACTTAATGGAGAAAACAGATGTGAAACAGGAGCAGGAGGGTGAATGGACAAAAACAATTAAACCACGACAGATTTTGGCAAACTTTGATAGAAATCTCAACAAAATAAAGTGTTTCATATTTTCTAATGTACTGTGATGCAGATGTTTTAAAAAAAGACAATCTGGCTGATACTCCAGGTGAACACAAATATTTTCTTCAGTTTTTTTTTGTGTTTTTGGTGGCAAAACTGACAGATAAATGGCCAACATCAATAAATGCTATCTTATCTGCTCACATGCTTATTATCTGTCAACAAGAGAAAAACATAACACAACTGCACCAACAAATAAACAGATGGGATTAACTGAGCTATCGGTGCCACTAATAACCTAATACACTGGCTACAGTACTGCTGATGATTGATTTCCTTCAGCTCAAGAAGACAGCGAGGCTACTTAAAAGCATCCCGCTGGCTTCATTTGGAGGTCCCTACAAACCAAAGTGCCAACAGACCAGCGAAGCCTAAAACACTTGGTTTCAACTGTTTTTTTCCCCACTCTTGGCTCTAAATGATATCAGTGAGTGTATATCTTAAATATGGTAATCTCAGGCACGCAGCTCTGACTGTGAGCACAGCAGCTCTACCCACCTCCTGTTCACACCTTCATTTCCTACCAACACTACAGTGCGCGTTCATTCCCAGTTGTTCAGCTAAACAAAGTGATGTCTATAAGCTGCCCTAAATTGTTGGACTGCTGAAAGCTCGCCTGCCTACCGTGCCCATGTTCCTGGTTCTCAGCAGTGACTTGGGTAAATATAATATCTGCCTACCTCACAATGATGATAGACTTGCCCTTCAAGTTTCTCCAAAATATGAAAATAAGAACCTGCCACAATTTGTTAAACAAATCCAACCAAATACATCTGATATAGCTTGGATTCCTTTTCAGACCTTCTATCCTACATTTATCTCAGTAGTTGTTGATGCAAGACAGAGCTTTTGTATTGCACTGCATCATTCAGTAAATCTAATAAACTGACTGCTAAGGGTATAAATATAGGTTTTGCACTGACGACGCCATGTGTGCCTAATGAAATGTGCCTAATGAAATGTCAGAAAGACTAAATCATTAACTGGCATTTATAGTAGTTTTACATAATAATAGAGGTATTCTGTTTAAAATAGCTCAAAACCAAACCTGACCCAACCCTGCACAGTCTCAGACAATGTGTAACAAGACAATGGTTCTCTGAATAACAAAATAAACATTACAGCCGACAGTCTGGAGTTCACTGTGCCATGCGAAAAAGCGAGTTCCTGTTTTTCATCCTACCTGGACTCCCTCCATCCATAAGCCCCACCCTGGAGAACTCAGCCGACACAGGAAAGATCATCTGTGACAGCTGAGCAGCAGATTTACCCAGGATGCCCAAGCATTATCTAAACACAGACTGTTTATGTCACACAGGTTTAAAGGCTGTGAAACCTTAGTGTGCCATGTTACGCAACCTGCAGCCCGCGTAGAGCTGAGTGTGGGAACTCAATGCTTCAGTGCTTAAATAAAAGTAACTGTGTGGAGTAAAAATTATAGGTTTCATTTTCTTTCTCTACTTCAGTATAACCTGCCTTATTTACTCCTGCTTCAAATATTCATTTCCTGAGATTTTTGATCATCACTTAAATGGATTATTTTTTTATCAGAATAGAAATAATATATATCTTGGCATTCCTGATAGGGGCGTGGAGGCATATTTCCTGAATCTCTCAAACAAAAGGCCACACTGTTGAACCTGTTTCTCAGGGACAACACAGTTAAGTAACTTGTGTCATCCAACTTTTCTGATGTTACTTTCTAACATGAGCACTTTATTTCTTCAGTTTACCTCGTGAGCGAGCCTAGCAAAGACAAAGCAATTGCTGCGTGGTATTGTTAATGAGTCACTGTTGTTAGCTAATGACACCCAGTATGGATTAGCTATATGTGATAGTATGCCACTTCCAACATTAGCTGGACACGTATTTACAAAGACACTGCTTTTTGGGGGGAAGTTCCAAAACTTTGCAAAGAGGAAAATTATGGAAGTTCTGATCTGATATTGATCCAATACAGACTTGCAAAGTTAGAGCCGTGTCTTTACTTGATTTATTCAGTTCAGTTGTGCTGTCATGGTAAAGAAGGTACACCCTCTGTCAGTTCTAAGGTTTTACATATCAGGACATAATAAAACTGGTCTAGTCCTTACCAGGTCTTAAAATAAAGTAAATACAATCTGGGATGAACAACAACACATGCCATATTACACCATGTCACTAATTATTACAGTTTCTCTGAACTTTGCACGGTCTGACCTTGGGGTGAATTTGCTGGGATGGCCCCTTCTGGGAAGATTAGCAGCTATCTTGATTCTTTTCCATCTTTATCACCGTGGAATGATGGACTTCAGATTATTTGGAAATGACCAGATAACTCTTCCCATACTGATACGCAGAAACAACTGCATCACTGCTGTCTTTCCTCCTTGATGTTGTATTAATATATACATGAATTCCACAGAAACTGCTAAAACCTCTCAGTTAATCAAGTGCACTTGATTAGCAACACCTGGCTACAGTAGTTATCCTTTTAATTCCTATGGAACTGGAAAGGATGTACTTAGTTTTTCACACTCTGCTTCAGCTTTTTGGCTTAATTTTTGTTAAATGCACAATGACACAGTGTTTGTCATGTTATGTTGTTCATCTGAGGTTGCATTTACCCAATTTTAAGGCCTGCTAAGGACAAAATTATTTTTATATTATGTCCTGATATGTAGTGCAGTTGGGTTCGGTTCCACCTTGGTCCGGGCCTCTCTCTCACTGTGAGGAGTTTGCATGTTCTTCCCGTGTCTGTGTGGGTTTTCCCTGGGTACTCCAGTTTCCTCCCACATGTCCAAAGACATGCACTTACTGGGGTTAGGTTAATTGACTATTCTAAATTGCCCATAGGTGTGAATGTGAGCGTGAATGGTTGTCTGTCCCTTTGTGCTGGCCCTGCGACAGGCTGGTGACCTGTCCAGGGTGTACCCTGCCTCTCACCCTGTGTCAGCTGGGATAGGCTCCAGCCCCCCCGTGACCCTGAAAAGGATAAGTGGCAGCGACTGGATGGTCCTGATATGTAAAAGCTTAGAATTGACAGAGAGTACTGTATGCTGTTTATAATACTCCCACAGAGCAGCAGCAGCATATCAGTTGCTAGCAGGACAGCTAACATAGCATGGAGGGCGCTAACAGTGGTAATGCCACTTTACTCTATTGGGTTTATTTTCTCATAGAGCCTATTTTTAATCTGTCTCACTAATAAGGTGAGGTGTCACACTGCATTTCAAAATAAGCATACCTGACTGTAATGTTTTTGAGGTCAAATTTAACAAATCTGGGGCACCCGGGTGATTCAGTGGTGAAGCAGGAAACCACATGTATATGTCGTGTTGCGGTGCGAGCGGCGTGGGTTCGAGTCCCGGCCTGTTGCTAGCTTGGCTGCGTGTCTTCCCCTGTATGCTTCCCCCATCTGAGTCTCCACTGCAATAAAGCTGCTGTGACCAAAAAAAAAAGACACTTAACGTATCTGAAAAACGAAACTTGTTACATTCATTGTTCTTGTCTTACATCCAAAACCTGCACATCAACATGGAAAGACCTAAAGAATCGTGGTCATTACTGCTCCAAAACCCAAAACGCTACCAAACCAGGCTCTCTCCACCCTTCATGTCTCAAGTCAAGTTCATGCAGCATGTTAGTTACTGAAGTGCACAGTTTGCTAAACGAAGCGAGGTGGTGGCTGAGGAGGCACAAAGACTCCTTTGTTCTGCTGGGCACGTCTTGAATGTTTTTTTGTTTTTTTTTGAAAAGACAAACTTCTGGGGTAACTTTTAGAAAATAAGCGCCATGAGGCTCGCCCTACTGAGAAATAAATTCTGTGAAGGACTCTCTCCTACTTGCTATATTTACATTCATTTACATGAAGAAAGTAGTTAGTTGGAGCAGAACTGTTCTAGAGGTTTTAAATTTAAAGCACATGTCTGCACCAACATTCAGTCACCAAAACTAAACTAAAAGAGATAATGCCAGACCTCACTTCTGTACTTGAGTGAATGTGACACTGCACTCCACACATGAACACTGCTGGCTGAGTTACCCTGTTGAGTGCTTTTAATGTTTTCCCAGTGTGTTGAGCAGGGGAACCTCCACACTGTGGCCTTGATTATACTGTTGCGGACATGAACGGCTGGAGACCTGAAAGCTGAGCAGTCAGTCCTGTTCTACTTCGTTTGAAGTCTGCTTGAAGTCTACTGCCTGGTGAAATAATCTAGCATTATGTATTGCAGAGCCCAAAATACAACAATCAAAAGATGATTGGTACAATGTACATAAATTTGAACAACACCTGTTGATAAAACGTACACTCATCAGCCATGTTTTTTAGGTACACCTATTCAATTGCTAGGTAACACAACTGTCTAATCAGGCAGTCACATGGCAGCACCTTATGACTGGCTTGAAATTTGGTGTGTAGACATGGTCAAGAAAACCTGCTGAAGTTCAAAAAGAGCATGAGGAAGAAAAGTGACTTTGAATGTGGCATGGTTGTTGTTATTAGCTGGGCTGATCTGAGTATTTCAGAAACTGCTGATCTACATGGATTTCCCCACACAACCGTCTCTGAGGTTCACGGAGAATGGTCTGGAAAAGAGAAAATATCTACTTGAGCGGAAGTTCTATGGATGAAAATGCCTTGATGATGCCTGAGGTCAGCAAGCCGATAGGAAGGCCAAAGTAACTCAAATAAGCACTTGTTACAACCAAGATATGCAGAAGAGCATCTTTGAACAGGTTGAACCTTCAAGCAGATGGGCTTACAGCAGCGGAAGACCACACCGCGTGCCACCCCTGTCATCTAAGAACAGGAAACTGAGGCTACAGTTTACATAGGTTCACCAAAACTGGAGAACAAAAAAACAGGGAAAACACTGCCTGGTCGGATGAGTCTCAATTTGTGCTGCAACAGTTGGATGGTAGCACCGGTATTTGGCATAAACAATATGAAGGGGGTCCAGCCTAGTACTAACAGGTTTTGCCTAATAAACTCTCCAGTGATTATAGCCTCATTTTGAATTATTCTGAAGAGTACACAACCATCATATTGGATATTTTGTGAGAAATATGCAGCTCATACTCATACGGGGAAAATACCGGTATACTGTGCAAGCGAAGTTACAATAATATCCAATAATATTATGTAAAGGATGCATTATCTTTTAGCAATCTGACCACAGAGGCCACTGCTGTATCTGACATGCATATGTAGTGCTTATTGTCGTGACTAAATCTGAAAAACTATCACATCTACGTCTACATTTAGTTGAAAGCTGAAAAGTTTACCCATTTGGCAATTTTCTGTTGATCAGAGGCCTAACAGACATCTGCACATATCTAAGGTGAGACCGGCCTGTGGTGTCAATAAGAAAAATACCCTTTTTTCACTGAAATTTTACTGGATTGTGAAATGTTGTGTTTAGACAGCTACACAATTACAGAAACTAATATTTCTGGAGAGCAAAGTTTAAAATATAAAAAACAACATTTAATGGGATTTACAGAGATCTGCACATAAATAGAAAGCTAACCGACAAGGATGGGATTCGCACCCACGCATGCAGAGCACAATGGATTAGCAGTCCATCGCTTTAACCACTCGGCCACCTCGTCAGCCACATCTGACAATCATGTTTACGTGCAGGTTGTATCTCATTTTGTGTTGCACAGTAAACTTATTAGCACAAGCCGTTGGACAGAAACTGTTTACTGTTCTCACATTCTGGGGTGGCCCAGCGATGGAGTTCTCAACAGGCTTACCTCACAGGAAGAAAGGTCTGAATTCAACCCTGTGGTCATCTGAGGAGCTTGCAGAGGCATAACGGCAGACAAGTGCACTTTCACTTTTAATATTTTTACATATAAGCGGATGCATTTTTCTAAGATGTCTTGGTTTTGATGCATAAAAGTCATCTTCAATAAGTTTTTAATGGCAAGTATAAAGGAGTATCTGCTGGCTTACTTGTGGTTCCTGTAGGGTATTTAAAAGTAGAATGGGAGGCAGAGCCTTCAGCGTTCAGGCTCCTCTTCTGTGGAACCAGCTCCCAGTTTGGATTCGAGAAATTAGGTTTTGGCTTAAAACTTTCCTTTTTAATCATGCTTACAGTTAGGGCTGGATCAGGTGACCCTGATCCATTACTTAGTTATGCTCCAATAGGCCTAGGCTGCTGGGGGGTTCCCATGATGCACTAAGTGTTTCTTCCTCACTCACCTCTTTTCACTCTGTTTACACACCACTCTGCATTTAATCATTAGTTATAATTAATCTCTGGCTCTCTTCCACAGTTTGCCTTTTTGTCCCGTCTCCCTCCGATCACTCCTAACTGGTCATGGCAGATGACTCCCCCTCCCTGAGCCTGGTTCTGCCGGAGCTTTCTTCCTGGTAAAAGGGAGTTTTTCCTTCCCATTGGTGCAAGTGCTTAATCAAAAGGAATCGTTTTGATCGTTGGGTTTTCTCTGGAATTATTGAAGGGTCTTTACCTTACAATATAAAACACTATGAGATGAGCGTTCTGATTTGGCACTATATAAATACAACTTAATTAAACTGAATTGAGACGATGCCTTGATGCAACGGCTATGGTAACATTGGAAATCAAGAGCAAACTGCCCTGTGTGAAAGAACGCCAAAGTCCACATAAGGAGAAAATGTGGTTAGGTTTAAAAAGATTGTGGTTTGGATTAAAATATTGCCTGTCACAACAATTACCCTGAAAAATTACTCACAATGGTATCCATTGTGTTAAAATATCACACCAAGAGGTCCTACCCAAGCATCAATATGTGCCAAGTCCAGTCTTAATACTGCAGTAACAAACAATAGCTTTGCTTTGACAAAACATTAGTAAAGACCCAAATATTCTGAGACTACAAATTCACTGCAGCGCTGCAGCATTCACTGTTGTAAATATTAGCAGAAAATAAGTATTTGTTAGGATTCATTATTATCACTGTGGAAAAGCACAGGCAGACTAGCAATCCTTCACCCCAGGAGACAGAGACTGTTACGGTCTGATCTGATTATTCTGGAAAAGAATGCTGTGACCAAAAAAAATACATCTTATTTTTAGTTTCCCAGACATCCAAAACAGGGCAATTTTGTTATCCTCAGATGCATTATGAAAGGGATTATTGTTCTTTTAAAGCTTAAAAGACAAAGCAACTGTCTGCCTTTAACCACTGAGCTTCTCTGCTTGTGCATGAAACATGACACCCAGTCAGAGCTGGCAGCCAGTTCTGCAAGTAATACAACAGTATAACTAAATTTCTAACCGCACCTATTTCACCTCAAACTGCACAGTGTCTGTAAGATCCTTTGGTGTGACTCATCATAACCACGCGTCAAAATCACAACTTGACTTTCCAAGAAAGTGATGTACTCCTCTATTCCCTGTTTTTAAGCAGGAAAGCTACAATCGGGACCTTAGGGAGGGATTTTTGAGCAGGCATTTAATCTGACACCTGAGAGAGAAATACAACTTCATTCAACCAACAGTCCAAAGAAAACAAGGTGCCCTCAAAAGTAAATCAGGCCCGGCTGCACGGTCTTAAACTAAATGGGTTTTAACTTCTTAACATCCACCGTGTTGCTGGTAACCCATTACACTTTTTTACTGGCATTCCTGAACAGTGGTTGAATGTTACGCTTGATTAATTTCTTACAGCGTGCCAGCTCAAATTTGGGTATAAAAATGTGAATTCTGTTTATTTGCCTTATATAAATTATTTAAACATTTTTAGTTTTAAACAAGTTTTTGCCAGATTTCTAAAATATTCATGTTTGCTACAAACCTCTATGCTGTGTTCAAACATCTTATAAGCCTTCCACGCCACGGGTACATTACTTAAAATGGATTATAATATCACACCACACCCCTACAGTTTGATTTCAATCTAAATCCTCATTGACACTGTCAGAGTTAAACGGTTTTATATTTTATATTATCTATCTGATACGTTCCAAATTCACTCTGCAGCAGAACAACGAGCTCAAACATGCAGCCAGATTCATCCACAGCTGTTCTGCACAGTGACTTGAGCTCCTGTTTGCCATGCCCTTTTTTTTCAATATTTTTCCTAGATATTTGTGATTAGATGGACTAAAAATGTGGCAGTGAAAACACGTACAAAATAAATAAAAAAAAAGGACTGTTTTTTCCAAGGGCAAGAAACAGAGCAGTCATGTTTGATATGCTAACTAGATGCAAAAATGCAGTGCATGAAATAATTATTTGATTTCCTGCTGAAGTTTGCTCACTTACAAAGAAATGAACAGTCTCTAGTTGTTATGGTAGTTTTATTTTAATGGAGAGAAACACAATATCAAGCAAAAGTTTAGAAAAAGCTCATTAAATAAAAGTTATAAATTGATTTGAATGTCAGTGAGTGAAATAAGTATTTGATCCCCAAGCAGAACATGACTTAGTACTTGATGGAGAAGCCCTTGTTGGGAAGCACAACTGTAAGATGTTTCTTACATCTCAGGAGGGATGTTGGCCCACTCCTTTTTACAGATCCTCTCTAAATCCTTTAGATTTCTTAGTTGCTGCTTGGTAACTCGATGCTTCAGCTCCCCCCACAGATCTTCTGCAGGACTGAGATCTGACTAGAGCACCTCATGATCTTAATGTGCTTTTTCTTTAGCTACTCCTTTGTTACCGTGATGGTATGTTTTGGGTCATTGTCATGCTGTAAGATCCATCCAGAGCCCATCTTCAGTGTTTTGGCTGAGGGAAGGAGATTCTTGTCCAAGATTTTACGATGCATGGCCCCGTCATCCTTTACTCTTAGCATAAAAACAGCCCAAAGCATAATGTTTCCACCTCCATGCTTGACTGTGGGGATGGTGTTCTTTGGCTCTCGCTCAGTATTTCTCTTCCTACTTATTTCACTCAGTGACATGCAATTTATAACTTTTATGTAATGTGTTTCTTTTTTCTGGATTTTTGGTTGCTTTTTGGATAATAGGTATTGATTTGAAAATAACTGGACATGAATAACTTGTGCTTATTATAAAATATTATACTACAGTATATTTCTAACTAGGCTGCTCATTCATTGACAACAGTTTCTTTAAAGATAGAACACATTTTGGGGTCACCTTGAAGAAAGGCACATGTTAAATGTAAATGTGAGGTGAGAGGGTAATATTTGAATATGCCTATATACCCTATATGCCTATATGTTTTCAGTACACACCACACAGAATCATAGTTTTTAAGTTATGAGGCTTTTTGTAAATTTTGGACCAATAAATCATGAAGTTGACCTTGAAGACCACATTTTAATGGATTGTTATCATGACCCCACACTGCGCCCCTACAAAGCTGAATCAGAATTAATTCAAACCTTTGCGAGCTATTGTGTTAACAGAGTAGAATAGAATAGAATGCCTTTATTGTCATTATACAGGATGTACAATGAGATTGGAGGGTCACTGCTGTTCAGTAACATGCAATAGAAAGTCAAACTTTCTAAATAAAAATATAATAATCTAATATAATCTAAAGAAAATATAAAGAAAATAAAGTGTATAAAAATATATACAGAAAATTTATTAAAAATACAGATGATAAGAGAATGTATAAAACTATATACGTTGTAAAAAAAATAAGTGTATACATATAATAATGAAGACACGCATGTATGCAAAGAGCTACCGATCAAAAGACTATTTCCCCACTGTAGCAAACACAAAGAAATACAGTATACACAGCACACAACAAAGTGACCATAGCCTCAAATGTCACATAACTCCTCAGAAAAATAGAAAATATGCTGCATTGAAGCTTCAACATGTCTTGTTTCGCTCTACCCAAAACCCCAGTCCTTAATATTCAGTCCATAATATCACAATACTGTATTTGCTTGAAATATTAAAAATGATGCATGATAAATTAAGTCACTATCATTACTGAATGGCAAAGTCAACCCATGAATTGACCGATATAGAAGCACAGCCTTCAGGCAAGAAGAAGCCTGATTACCATCTGTCATGAAGCAGGATTCATCACTTTAAATAACCACGAGAACCTCAAAAGTTTGTCTGATTGTGTATTGACAGGTTTATGAAAATACTTAATTTCAAACCTGCCTGCCACAGCCTCAAATGAAGTATAGCTTCATTATAGATTAATTATCTTAAGCCCTTAGCAGATAAGTCTGAATTATTACTGAAAGTGAATGCAGGGATGACAGATGTGTTTACTATATCTAACCACTGTCGCTGGTGTCTTTGATGTACAGTGATGGTGGGGTTATGTCAAAAAACAAACAAACAAACAACAACAACAAAAAGCCTGTGACATGGAGACTGATAGTAATAGTTAAACTAGGGCCGGGATTCGATTAAAAATTTTAATCGAGTTAATTACAGGGTCTGTAATTAATTAATCGCAATTCATCGCAAACAAATTATCAACAAATTAAACCCTTTAAATTAAAAAATCCTTTTGCTACTAAAATTTTGAATGAATAGATGTATATGCTTAACAACAAACATGTTTATTATTTACTTTTTGAAATGTTTTTTTTTTTATTGTTATTAAACCAACAGATTGGGCAAAGTGCTGTTATAGTTATTCAGATTTCAAGTATTTCAGGAACCCCTGATTATTTAACTTATTTGAAAAATTAAAAAAATAAATGTAAACCGCACACTAGACAATAATCATAACACCATTATATTTTATTTTTTTTGTACATTAACCTCATGTCTTTGAACATGTGGAAGGAAACCCACACACACATGGGGAGAACATGCAAACTCCACACAGAGTAACTGTGAGGCAGCAGTGCTAACAATGGTGCTAACCACCACGCAACCGTGCTACGTGAGTTTCCTCCGGGTACTCCGGTTTCCTCCCACATTTGTAGCTTCAACTACTGTATACAACAGCAGTCTTTTCCAAAGTCCCATCAGAACGTTTTTTAAAGCTAAAGTTAAGCTAAAGAGAAGCGGCTTCATCGCACATCGTTTTGTTTGTGGATGTGTTGTTGTCGCTTGTGCGTCAGATTTACAGGCGTGCTGTAAACACGGGAACACAAACGTTCCAGCTCCGAACTTTAAAAA
>VUQJ01014467.1:3016-23049 GCA_015108635.1 Andinoacara biseriatus
TGCCACTGCCAGCTGCAGAGATCCAAACCTCCTCTGGGATTAACATCAGCACTAAAACTGTACTGATGTGATGTTTCCATGCCTGAGAAGTTACTGCACCTCTGGTTAGAGGCCAACTACGCTTCACAACCTCGTACTGCAACTTATGCAATGACAAAGTTGAATCTAATTTATCTAATCTAATATTATCATAAACAAATACACGGTTATACTTCATCATTTTTGCAGATTTTTTCATTAGTTTGTTTTTGATGCATGTAGCAAGCTTTAATTTGTTGTTTTCTCCATTCTTGTATCTTGTTTTCTTTGTTTAGTCCTGCAACTCCTCACAAAGTCCTGAATGATCAGACCCCATGAGCTCCTAAAGGAAAGGATTGTTATGTCCAAGGATTCAGCGTTTTCTCCCTTTGACCCTGCACATAGTGGAGATGCAGGCACGCAGATCCTCCCTAACAGAGGGAGTCCTGGTTTCTGTCTCGGTGCTGCCGTCTCCAACACCAGTGAGACCCGTTTGCCCAAACTGCTCCATAAATCTTTCAGAACTGTGTTTGACCTTTATAGGATAACTAGAGCGGCCAAACAAGGTAATGTGATACTCTAAGGTCTTCCTCCTTCAGGCCCCTCTTCTGTGGAACCAGCTCCCAGTTTGGATTTGGCAGACAGACACCCTCTATTTTTAAGATTAGGCTTAAAATGTATTTTTTGCTAAAGTTTATAATTCGGGCTGTATCAGTTATGCTGCTACAGGCTCAGGCTGCTGGGAGACTTTCCATGATGCACTGAGACCATATGTGCTACTGCAGCATTCCTTCCTCCCCTAGTTGGTGCTGTGTCCTTGTCTACCTCTGCTCTCCTTTATCTCTTTCTCCTCACCCTCCCTGAGCCTGGTTCTGTTAAAGGTTCCTTCCTGTTAAAAGAGAGTTCTTCCTCGCCGCTGTCACCATGTGCTGCTCATACAGGATCATCTGATTGTTGGGGTTATTTATGAGTCCACAGCTGAGTTTCTGATTTAGTTTCTGTACAAATCTCACAGCTTAATCTTCAGATCTTTTATCAGTAATGCCAGGATACCATCAAGATTTTCTGACAACAACAAACACATAAAAAAGGGAAACAGTTTTACCAGCCTGAGCTCCATTAGAGGGATCCGTGTTGAAGTCCACGCCGCTCCTCTGAGGGCAGGAAATCACATCGAGAAACATGCTGTCAGTTTGATTTAAACTACACTGAGTCAGATACAAACCCTCACAAAATGTATCCAATTTTATAATTATAATTATGATCTGCGGGAAGAGGACCGATCAGAGAATTAAGCCTGTTTTGTTATTGATCGTAAGAATGCAAAACTAACTTTCCAGTTCACTGGTGACTCAAAGCCTGAGGAGCGTTACCGAGCACAAACAAAGTTGTATTCAAAACATAACACAGGCTTTGTTTATTGTATTGGACACAGTTTAATGTGGCCAGTATAACCGCAAGGCCATCTTAATCCTTTACAATCGACTCTTTTTTTTCTTCATTCCAACTCTGCAAAACAAACTTTACTTCATTCCCACCAGTAATGAGATATGAGACAGCTTCGAGGAGTTATGCAAAATCCACTTTTTTAGCCCTTAAATACATTTTGTACTTCAGTGCGTAGGAATGCAGGAAATTAAAAAAGCCTGATGCTGCTAGGCCGACTATTAGGTCACACGGTCGGCGCCAAATTCACTAATCGTGTCCCTGCAGGGCTTCCTCTCATGTTTACGATGCAGTTTAAAATCGTCACCTTATCCTACAGAGCACGGTGAGCTTCTCTGAATTCACTCCTCATCCTGCTCACTCGTGTCGAGCGAGGTAAAAATCGAGCTCCTCTGAAACGCTGGCCTGGGGTCTGCGGATCCCGAGGACAACTGTGCTTTTTATTTATTGGAGAGTTTTTGCAGTAAAATCCTGTAAATCCTGTATTGTTTGAGATCATTTTCTGCTGCCATCCGCTGCAGGTAACACGCTAACTGAAGCATCCCGACTGAATGAAGCAGTTAAAAATAAAAACGTGTGTGTTTTGTGGTTTTAGCTCAGCTGCAGGAGGACAGCTGGGGCAGGTTGGCTGAGGGAGCAGAGCTGGGTGTATCGAATCCAGATCACTCAGCTATTGTTTGTTAGCTAACAACACAAGCAAACACACACGACAGTCTTACCTGCAGCAGCATCTGCAGCCTGGCCGGCTCCCAGTCTCTGAGATAGAAGAGACAGTCTCGAGGGTGATGAGCGTGCATGCCATTGTACGTGCACTCAGGCTTACATTTAGTCTGCAAAAAATCAACAAAAAAAACGACAAAATTAGGAGGAGTCGGTTTCAATGAGGTCAGATCCATTTTGTTGGTTTCTTCTTGTTCAATTATGCTTCTTGTTCAAGAAGGCAGCTTCCTTTAGCTGCCTGAGCTAAATAAGCAATCTAAATATTTCCTCTATGAGAGCATGGCGGATGTTTTATTGAACCAAAAATGATTTTAAAGTTAGTTGAGGATTAAACCAAGTAACATCCTTCCACCCTCTGCTGTTTATCCAGGCCCAGGTTGCGGGGACAGCAGTCTAAGCCAGAAAACGTCCTCACCTTGTGGTACGGGTTGTTGCAGCCACTGCAGAACTGGAACCTGCACTGGGAGCAGCTGAAGTGCATGCAGCCGCCCTTTGTCAGAGCGTACTGGAACCTGCAGTGAGGACAGGCTGCAGGAAGACGAGACGAAAGACGCTTTCAGTGCAGGAATAAAACCGTTGTGTACATGAGGCGGGTGAAGCTGACTGATGTGCAATCAAAGGAACCAAACACTGAATTGAAACTTGTGGTTGTGGTTGTAGGTAAAGTAAGCCTCACTGATGCCGTTGTCTCTCAGATAGCCAGCCAAGCCCTGCTTCTGGTATTCCGGGTCATTCTCCCTCTTCCACAGCTGGAACTGTTCACAGGACACGTCCTGGTGCTGAGGCTCCCACTGGGACCAGAGAGAGGAATAATGAGCCGAGTGCTTTTCTGCACTGAAAGACTGGCAACGTTTCAGGCTTCGATGTGGAAACTTCTGAGGACTTTCTTTTTAAGATAAGCTGGGCAACTCCCAGGCACAACGGAGAATATTTGAAATTATACTCACCGCTTTCTTGCACTGAGCACAAAAACTCTTGTGGCAGGACAGGCAGGTGACCTTCAGCTGGTCTCCCTCATTGATAAACCCAGATGTGCACTGAGAAACGCAGAAAAGGGATTTTTAATTTCCTCTGTAGATTTATTGCTGACTTCTCTCATTTAAACCTCATCAGAAGTCAAAATAAAGAGAAATAATTTACAAAAATTAAAAATCAATTTTACATCACATTATTATGCTACATTCTTATCTCTGCTTGGTTTTAAATCAGTAAATACAGAAATATTAAGGGAACGCTCGATCGCAGCAAAACACGAAGTCGGTTAAAATGTCCAGGAAAGAAACACGAATCGCTGTGAATCAATTTCACGTCCTTTGGTGCAAATCAACGTGACACCCGGTGCAGCGGAGAGCCAAAGGTCTGAGTCCACAGCTGCTGCTAAAAATGGTGAATGTTTGCAGGCTGTGGCCACACACCACTGCCTCTCCTTCTCCATCCTGAATAACTTTTCCTCTAATTTACTTTTTGCTAGTGTCCTTGTCACTGCTGGTGGCTTGAGACTGTTCAAGACGGGCTGTTACACAAGCAGAGCTGGACATCAAGCCAGCAGCAGGACTGGGAACAAGAAGAGCATGGCCCTGAAACTGCCAGAAACAGACTCCACAAAGGTGGCATGAAGTCCCGGCATCCTTCAGTGGGACCTCTGGTCACAGTCCAGCACTGTGCAGCTTGGCTAGCATTCGCCAGGGAACACCAGAACCGGCCAGCAGGTTCACACTGAGCACATGTGACAGGCGTGAAAGAGCGCGCCGATAACACGGTCTGAAACACCATCCAGCAGGACCGGTCTGGCAGTGGGTCAGGGCTGTTCTCCCCGGAGGTTTGCAGAAATCTGAGCTGACATTATCTGTTGATCGATCTGCTGTAAACAGGATAAAGTCTTTTCCCAGTGCACGTGATGTCAGCCCGTTTCCATGTGGCCGATCTGAGTGGATTCTAAACGGAATCACATGTGTCACCTCGTTAAAGTCCTTTCCAGTACCAACATCCAGAAAATAAAGCATGCAGTCATCCCAGGACTGGCTGCGGTTCTTTGTCTTAGATCATAAAAGTAAAGTGAACACAAAGGATAAAATAACAATAATGTGTCAACTTCTGCTTGTCACAAATTTTTGACACTTCGTGCAAATTAACAAGGCAACTGTTTGTCAATAGAAACAATAGTTATTCTTTAAAGCATTAAACATGGGCTGCATGAGCAAAGGGAAAAAATGATGGATGGATTAATTAATTCATACAACTGTAGGATAAAATCGGATTATTTGAGTTCTCCTTCCTTGTTTACTCACATGTGAATAACTTAAAGCTCCAAAACACAGAGCTTAAAAAACCCCAAACTAAGTGTTCCATGAAAACCACGGCATGCAAATTACAGGGTGGAGGTGGAAATCTGATTGTGAAAGATTAGACAACAGAGAGGAACAAGCAGACTGCTTTATGATGAACTCACGTGACAGCACCACAGGAACTTTGGGTCCTTCATGAGAGCGTGCTCGGTCAGCTTTTTGTGGAACAAGTCGTACACCTCGGGCTCCAGGCAGTCCCTCAGCTGGGAAAACAAAACACGACAGGAGGCGTCACGGCTTCGATGTTAGGAAAACGAAAAGTGGCAGGTTATTCTCACACCTGTCTGCATCTCCTCCCTTTGAGGAGTTTTAAGGTTTTCAAATATAAATGCATTCAATTTGAAGTTTCTGTTTAGGTGTGAGAGCACGGATGGATGATTTGATTTATTAGAAATTGATTGATTATTCATAAAATCAATAATCAATTAATTATAATCACATGGACAATCAAATCAAATCAATTTTATTTATACAGCGCCAATTCACAACAAACAGTCGCCTCAAGGCGCTTTGTATTGTAGGTAAAGACCCCAAAATACTGCAGAGAAAAACCCAACAGTCAAACGACCCCTATGAGCAGCACTTGGCGACGGTGGGAAGAAAAAAACTCCCTTTTAACAGGAAGAAACCTCCAACAGAACCAGGCTCAGGGAGGGGCAGTCATCTGCTGGGGGGGGGGGACAAAAACATGCTGTGGAAGAGACACAGACACAATCTGACTCAGATGTAAACTGAAATCTTTACAGACAACACTGGAAACCGCTGAAGAGCTCCCAGGAAATACATGAGTATATTTCATCTGTTTATACTGCACATCTGTTCATGCTTTGGTATTTGGATTATGTTGGGATTTCAGCTGCAGTTGTTTGTTCTCCGTCACATCAGATCTGTTCCTGCCAGTGGAAACATTCTGTTTAGGCGAAGGCTGCAGGAAGCAGGAAAATCACCTCGGTAGTATTTTTCCTCATCTTTTAGTTTGGTTTTACAAACAAAGGTCGAAGAGCGCCTCACACGCGACATGACTGCGTGGGACATTTGTGTTCTCACGTTCACCTCTGACAGGTGATTTCTAGAAGAGTTCAGGCTGAGCGATTGAAGCGACTACCGATAAGAGCACAAGATGCCACCGAGTGACGAATGACCTGCAAGTAAATGGAACGTGTGCAAGCGACCAGCCATCGGCTTTAAAGTGATGACGCGTATTAACCTGTGAAAAGATGCATTTGGGGTCTCTTGTTGACTCTTTACAGTCACATTTTCGTCATATTTTCTCTGAGTTCACCTGTATATCCAGTGTGGAGAAGTAGCTGTCCAGTTTCTCGGGGTCATTGATGTCAGGCTCGCAACAGCCGGGACACACCATGTCTCGGATGTGTTTGTCCCTCACAGCGATGGTGAAGTGCTGAGTGAAGCAGTCGAGGCACACCGAGCACTGACAGGACGTCAGAGACTGCATCTGGAGCACGAAGGGGGAAAGAAACAGAACTGTTGGATGACGTGCTGCAGAGGGACGGAAACAGAGCGCTGGCCTCGATGACCCACCTTGCTGCGAGGGAAGATGCTCAGACAGACGGGACACTCGTTGTTGAGGAGACGCCTGATGAAATCTCTGTCATGTGACTCCTTCACAGCTTGCACCACATCCTCCAGGGAGTAGGTGACACCCGGTTCTTGGAGCAGCGACAGGACGAGCTCGCATCGCCCCCAGCTGGGCAGGTCGTACAGCGCCAGCAGGCGCCTGCACATCCTCTGCAGGAAGAAAGCCAAAAGAAGACAGAGGTTTTGGTGGAAATGAGCACGCTACAGCTAAAAGTAAGATCCCTTTGAGGGGTTTCAAGTCTAACCTGTTTGTCTGGGTGTTTGGGATCAATCGGTGGCTCAGGCTGGACCGTCCAGATCCGCTGGTGGAAAGCTTCCAGGAGGGGGCGCTGAAGCAGAGACAAAGCCCCCTTCACCTCACCCCCGCTCTGCCGCAGGGCCTCCTCGCACTGGGTTGCATCCTGAAAGCCCAGAGATTGAAGCTCCCTCATCTGAACCCAACGGAGACAAAAAAAGAAAAATCCTGCTTTAACGTCTGGAGTGAAGAAAGGATCCACATTTGTTTACACACATGTAGTTACACAAGGTTCATACACCTTTTCCAGGGTCAAATTCAAGCACTTTTTAAGCACTTTCAAGATTTATTTTCAAGATTTTCAAGCACATTAACACTGGGATGCATATTTATACAAATACATACATAATAAAATTATTTCACATTTTTTAAATCACATTAAAAAGATGGTTTCATGCCGTAAGTCACTTAACAGAGAACAATAACTACTGATAGTTAATTTGGTAAATTTTATAATTCAGACTGCGACAAATCAGGTTTAAAACGTCTCCGATGTTGCTGCCACGATGTAACTCGGTCTAACCTGAACGAGCCATCAAAGCGACCAATCACATTAGGCTCCATAGGCTCCGCCCAAACGGTCTCGGGCACAGAATTCAGCTCCACGTGCACAAAGTTTCCTCACGAGAGCGTGAACCTGCAGCAGTGCACGCAGCACACACTCGTGCGCGCGATGTTTCTTTGTGTGCACGCGAGTTGCTGAACTTACTCGCGAGGAATGAAGACCTGCGCTCGTGGAATGACATTATTTGCACGGATTATTGTGTTTTTTCTTTTGCGTGTGACTTTTGACCTAAATATAATTCCACACTCGTCTTATCCATAATTGGAATTGGCAATTTTCCAGCCAACACTCATTAAAATGAAAAACTTCAAACTTTCACCAAAACCACAGGCTGCAGGATATTTTCAAGGTCCCGAAAATTCTTTCAAGGTCTTTTTTCTTAAGCTGGAAAATCCTGCTCACACTCCTGTTATTTCATCTTTCCAAGGCCAAAGACTAACAGACGTTATCTTTTTTTTTTTGATCATCGTCTTCAAGGTTTCTAGCAATAGAAGGAAAAGCAGGAACCCTCCAGCAACAAGGATAGTTTATTTTTGACATTTAAATGTTTTTTAATCCCGTCAGGTCACAGGTGTTTAATGTTCTGGAGCAAAGCTAAAAGGACTTTTCGGTTTTTGATGTGTGCAGGAAGGATTTTCTTAAATCAAAGAAACAGAGAAGGTAAAATGTTGCAGGGCTTCCTTTACACACTAAAGTCGACAGACAGAACAAATGACAGAAAATGTGTCTTTAAACAGTAAATGTGTATTTCAGTGTCCTCCCACCTTGGCTCTTCGGTCTCTGAGGAGCTGTCTCACAGCTTTCTCGGTATCCCCTCCCACTTTCAGCCACGCCTGCTTGGCCTCAGCTCTGGACAGTTTCATGCCGCCGTCCGCGGAAGTCGGATCGCTCTGCTTCGACTCCTCTGTGTCTCTCTCCCCCACGGGCTGCATCCCAGAATTCCCCATTTTGTAGTTCAGTTGCACGGAGGCGGCCATGGCGCAGATTTCATCCAGCAGGTGAGGCAGCTCTGAGGTCACCCAGTCGCAGGGGTTAACGCTGCTGCCGCCGCACACACACAGAGCGGCGTACACCTCCTCTGGGCTGATGCCTCGCTTTTCTGCATCCTGTGAATAAGAAGCAGGTTGTGTCTTCTCCTCTCTGGCATTTCAACACTGCAATATTGTACTTTATTCTCATGAAAGAGGAAAGAAAGCACGGCTGCTGCAGGGTATGAAACTTTTGCCGTACTCTAATGTGACGGACGAGAGAGAGCCCGTCCTCCTTCATCGTATTCTGCCTATTCAGCTCCAGGTTGACTCGGGGCTGCGGCTGCGGCCTCGCGCCCGCCTGAGGCGGATCGCTCGTGCTGCACGGCGTCTGCTGGAGAGACTGCGGCAGAGAAAACCCACCGGAGTCTTTAGGAGACATGCTGCACATCTCACACACCGCGGAGGGCTTGTTGTTAACGTACGTGCAGAACTGGCATGTCCACTGCAAGAGGAAAAAAGTAACGTAGGTAAAACAGGCTTTGTCAGCATAACTCCACCCTCACTGAAACTAACCTGGGTCTATTCCAAGTGAGAACACAGCTGATCTACAGAGTTATGTGTGAGATTCTTAACATTAAAAAAAAACTCCAGGTCCTCCAACTATCTGTGCAGAAGGTCCAACGACCTAGAACTATGTTCCAGAGAACTGATTGGTCAGTACGTGATGACGATGATGATCTCCTGCTTTATGGAAGCTCAATAACTTTAACAAGAAGTGGCACAAACAGAGCAGATCAGGTTTGCATCCAGCAGGAACCTGATGTCTCGGTCTGTGCCAACAGTAAACACTGAGAAGATGAGGAGGCTCCGTTATCGGCAGCAGGAGACAAACCTTTGAGTCGGATCTGAGGCTGGAGGCTTCCGCGGAGACCTGAGGGCGAGTGGCCAGACGGGGGCGCTCACACACCTCGCAGAGGATGCTGCTGCCTTGATTGACGACAGTGCAGCTCTTACACTGCCACTCTGAGAGATGGAGCACAAACAGTTCAGTTCAAAGTGGGTTTTTTCCAAATGACATTATACAACTTCAATATATTATAAATATACTGCTGATTATTTATGTAAAAAAATAAAATAATAATAATAATAATAATTTTCCCCATGCAAAATTAGGTCAAAACCACCAAACACCTGTTAAAGTTTTTAATATTCTAACCTGCTTTATTCATGTTTTGTTGTAATTCCTAAATTATTTTAACTTTCCTCAGTAACACAAATGTTAAATTTGAGACTGTGAGACAATCTTAATGCCACCTGAAATAAAATTTAAATAAAATTTAAGACTGAAGTTGCAATGGAAATACACTGATGCCCAATGAGTAATACAGAAATACTGAAGTATTTGCTCGAGTTTAAAAGGTACTTTTTGTTTGTTCACTTATTTCCCCAAAGTGCTCGCAGAGTGGCGGGATCCAGATGTTTGATGCAACCCTCCCATTTATCCGGGTCTGGTTCTGGCACTACGAGTACACTAGCTTATGGGTCCTGAGACTTTATTTGTGTCACAGTGGCTGTTTTTTTTTTTAACTACACCTTTCTCCACCAGGAGGGGGCAGTCCTCTCTTTTTAGCCGTCCCCATTTGTTAAAGTGATTTTTCCCTTTATCAGACGGACCTTTTAAGTAATGATGTTTTCTAAATGACTGGCACCACCTTGTGACACAACCTGGTATTACAGTACAGTGCAGTACATAAATGCATAACATTTGTTCTCCTTTTGAAAGCTTGAACTAATTTTGAAAAGTTTTGATCTGATTTAGAAACAAATATTTGCTATAAGCACCTTTACAAACACTGTCCAAAGGTGTGTTTATTATAAACAATATCACAAGTTTGGATCTTCCCATTATTCTAAAATAAGGAGGGCGGCTAACAAGACCACCTTCTTCATCATCATCTTCTCGGTTTACACCCCTGCATTTTAAACCTGAAGGTCCATTGGGCCTAACCAAACCCCCTGCCACACCCAATCCATTTCCGCGTTAACCAAAATCATTAAATTAACTAATGTTTCTAAAAAGCTTTGAGTTGTCATCAGCACCTGTGTCGTACACACATGAAAACAGCCTGAAAGTGTCAGAATAATAAGTGACCTGTTCAAACTGAATTTTAACTTTTGAGGGCCTTTAATTAGTAAATGTATCGACTTTTACAGGATCCACAGACACCCTGTAACCTGCTGCATATGTAAACGTTTGTTCTTACCTGCGTTTGGTGATGCCGGAAGTGACACGGCGCTTTCCTGAACTGTGGACGCAGGCGTGGCGAGTCGAGGGCGTTCGCAGGTCGTGCAGAGAACAGCTCGCATCTCGTTCACCGTAGTGCAGTGAGCGCACTCCCACGGGGACAGAGACAGGCTGAAAAACAGGACGCAGAATTTTACTCTATCGCCTTCAAACAAAAACACGTTCACGCCCACAGCTGTAGATGCAGATGTTCAGGGTCTCTGCAGGTCAAAGAGGTGAAATTTAAGACTTTTGTTTACTATCTCTGGATGAAATTTAAGCCCAGCTTGCCTCAGAAATTCACATCAAAAGTGAAAGTAAAAGAAAAAATATTGAAATAAATTCAAAGGTGACACCAAAGCAAGAAGATCAATATCGAAGCAGGACTAAAACATGATTGTCCCGATTGATATCACACAGATATCCATCTGTAATCCTGCCGTTTTTATTTTTAGGCGTTTTCTGGAAGAACTTTTGGACCTTGGATCAAATTTCCAAAGAATGAGCGAGTCAAAGTTGAACCTGAACTCACCTGGATGTTTTGGCAGGTGTGGTAATTGTCCTGTTGTGTCCTTTGCGGTCAGGGTGGGAGTGGTAGAGTTTGTCACACTTCAGACACAGCCTCTGGAGGCAGGTGGAGCACCGAGCGTGGACAGCAGCAATGCCACAGATGGTGCAGGTGTCTGCAAGAAAAGGGGGACAAGCTTAAACAGGAAGCAACAAAGACGAGCGCGGCCGACGCCGGATTATAACTCGGCTTACTCTGTTTGTTTTGCTGTAGTTTCTCTCTCTTGTGAGTGGCTCTGTTGGGGTGTCGGTGGAAGAGGTCATCACATGCGTCGCAGAAACGCGGATTGTCACATGATGAGCAAAGCAGCGACGCGACACCGCCACACAAACTGCACTCGCTCGCTGTAGCAGAAGCTGAAGACAGAGAAAAGAAAGAGCACCCTCCTTCGATTCTTCGGTTTGACATATCGGGACCAAATTCACCTGGTCTTTGTCAGCTTCTACTATTTTTTAACACAGCCTCAGATATTAAAGTGTCATTATTTGTGTGAATAAATGTGTTTCTCTGTGACTGACTCAGGCTGCGAGGTGTGGCAGCAGCTCACCTGCTGATGGTTTGAGCACCTGAGCGGGAAGAGGCAGGACCTGAGGTTTGTCTCCCTGCTGCTGTTCTTCTCCAGGCAGCTTAGTCACCGAGTCCGTCATCAGCTGAGCCTAAAGAAATCAGCATCACATGCAAAAGTAAGACGGACTGAGAAGGACAGACAATTTAAACAGATCGTCTAAATTCAGCCCGTTTTTACGTCGTGTTCCTTTTTCACACCTGCGTACACACCTGCGGGATGACGAGTGGGATGACGGATGGGATAATATCTTGGAAGTGCTCTGAGTGAGGATGGGTGCCCTGAACAAACAAGCATAAGAAAATGGAGCATAAAAACAGCTGTACGCAGATGTTACTAATGATCACAACTGTTTAGGAGCCGATGCAAACCTTTACTATCATATCCACTTCTGTGCGCAGGGTCATGACCTCCAGCGTCACCGCCGCCACTTTTTCAACATCTGGATTCTCAACTTCGTCTGGAAAGCTGAGGCCGTCCACCTGCTGGCTGGTGTAACCGTAGAGATAGAGGACTCTGCGGCCTCCCTGTGGACCAAAACCACGATCTCAATCCTGACGTTTTAAAGGAAGCTGAAAGGTTCTCAGACCTTCTGCTGACAACATTCAAATCATCTCTAAAATGCTGCTTTTTCTCACTTTGATGGCATCCACCGTAGACCTGAAAACAGGGTTGTTGTGCTTCACGCTCCTCCAGTATCTGGGCCTGGTGGGACAGGTCAGGTTACAGCCGTACTTCTCCAGGATACTCAAGGCCTTGACGAGTCGACTCAATGACTCCAGGACCTTTTGTGGAGAATAATTAATAATGGCGTCAATCAGTTTGCCTCCATTATCCCACCAAATGAATTGGTTCTTATGACCAACAACACATTTCCATCCATCCCAATATTCTGTAACTGTTACATAAAGGTACATTTTTTAGCATTGTCTTCTTTAAATAAACTGAAGGTACAGGCTTCAGACTGCTCTAAACACCAGGTTTTTTCTACTCTTGGCTCTGTGAGACAACATAGAGACGGGATATCCTTAATTTGGTCATCTCAAAATCCTTTTATGAGGGGCAGCCAATCAGAAACAAGGTGACTAAAGGGCATGAATAATCTGAAAAACAGCTTGTTTCAGACAGATGAACTGAAGGGCTGCATCAGTGTTAGATACATGAGGATTATTTTGAATTGCGAATCATGTAAAGCTGCTGCAGTAGAGTTTAAGACGTTTTTGAAGAAATTCATTAACAGCTAATAAACCAGAAGGAATGTGTGCTGGCCAAGAAGGGGCGCAAACAGACAAGCAGCACTAAGAGGATCTTTTGAGAGAGAAAATTACCTCCTGTTTGCTGCGACCTGCCGAGTTCTCCCTCAGCATGTCCTCGGCCGAGACGTAAAGGTACTTCTCTGACAGAGGCAGCGCGACAGAGGCCATCGTCTGGACGTCGGCCTTCACGTCCTGAGCCAAACCTGAGGACGAGAGGAGGGACTGGGCTCTTCTCCTGACCTCGTCCATCTGGACTGACGCAGGACTGCTGCTCATTGCTGTCAGAAGGTGAAGATGACTTCTTAGAGATCATTTATCAAGCATCCACGATTCCAGGGCTTCAAAATAGGAGATTAGCTAATATATTTTGTAAATTCACTGTTATGTGTGTGTGACTGGTGGTCTTACCAAAGTAATAACTGATTAGTTCAAAAGATAAACATTAATGTGCTGCATGTTTCAGCAAAGAGTGCCACAACAGTTGCACTAACATTCAATATAAATAACAGCCATTTGCTGATAAACTCATAGTGGAACCTAAATTAAACAAAAGAAAACGTCAAACTTCAGGGGTCATATTTCCAAATGACAAAATTAGCTGATAGTGGAGCTTGATTACGATTACCCAGGTGCTAAAAATCAGCTGAAAACCAGTGAGTGAAGTTTTGCAGGTATACTGTGTGGCAGGTAACGAGCAGGTTGCCCTGTTGCTTCAGCTCACACCTCAGTCCCTGCTGGTATGCAGGAACAGTTTGAGGCCTCGGGCTGTTTCCTGTGTGCACGTGTTCTTAAACTGCTTCCCTGCGAGGCTGAAGGTGGCGTATTGGCGTGTATCTCAAAGTTCAGTCATGCAGTTTTTAAAGATGCCATCAGTGTGTATTTTCAATTTTTTGTTTGTTGTATTGATATTTCTTTGGAACAAGGCATCACTGGGTCATTAGCTGCTCTTTCCGTCAGACAACCTTGTTACGTTTATTGTCTTTTCACTGGTTTTGAACTTCTAGTCTGCCTCTGAAACAGGGATTCAGGCTGCAAACCCAACTCTGTCCCAACAACCAAACACAAAGCTCATTTTATACACCAACCCTGTTTGTTACTCTGCACGGTCACAATATCACATTCTCTGCATGATTAACATGGTGAAAATAATTCACTTTAATGCTGTTATTTCAAGTCCAGTATATAATAAAACAACATTTTTCGTAAACATGTGCATCACTGGGACATGTACACCTGGATCTGAGATTTCAGTCGGCTCATTCCTGCTTTTTTACAATTTCCCAGGAGGCCAAAACGACTCTCAGGCCACCGGGACGGTCCTAAAGTGGATAACGGGGAGTCCAACACTGATGGTTGGTATGGGTCAAAAACATGTAATTACTGCTCTAGCTGCTTTTATTTGGTTTCTAAATCTTCTTGGTTCTACACAGAAAATACAACAGGAGGCTGTAACAATGGGTTCGACTCCAATAACATCTCTGAGGGAGGAAGTTAAAGGTGAGGAAAGAATTCCAGAAATAAGAAAGCTGGAGTGATCGCTGTTTGTGCTGGTGGGATTTTGCCCTACGAGTGAGAGCTGGGAAGCAAACTGTAATAAACACTTAATTGTATCTCTTTGCTCCTTTTCTTTTTAGGAAAAGGAAACAAGAACAGGCACCAAATGGTCC
Source organism: Andinoacara biseriatus (assembly GCA_015108635.1). Classification (NCBI taxonomy): domain Eukaryota; kingdom Metazoa; phylum Chordata; class Actinopteri; order Cichliformes; family Cichlidae; genus Andinoacara; species Andinoacara biseriatus. The sequence goes on from VUQJ01014467.1 coordinate 17,316, forward strand.
AAACCTTTACTGTATATATAAATTTATTACAGAAATAAATCCACTGATTCTGAGGGGATCAGGAAGGAACAGTTTGTTAGATATGGAGAGAACGATCTACCCTTTTACAGTCGAAAGACTAAAGAAAGAATAAATAATTGTCATTGAATCTTAATTCATCAAATAAAAATAAAAAAAAGACTTCCCATCAGATTGTCTCAGATTTGTCTGAATAAATTCTGGGGGAAATGTACACTTCTTGATATGAATTATGCAAAATCTCACGCCCATATTATTTCTCAGAAAAGGGATTTCCAGGGATGAAATTAGGGGTGCGCTTAACTTCTTTTACATCTTTTTAGGGGCCATTTTTAAATGAAATTATCTAGAAAACTACGTGAATTAAGTCATTCAAACATTTTAGGGTACATAGCTAGTACTGCTGCTCCGTGAATATGGACTCTTGGAAGATAAATATACACACATAAGTACATAAATATAAGTATTTCAAAATTCCTGCAGAGGAAAATGAGAGAACAAATTTTGGATAAACTATTAAAAGAAACCTGTTCTTTCTAGAAAAAAAGGTTCATTTGGATTTGGTACATAGTATCACACCTGGGGCACATCACACTCAAGAAACGTTAAAATATATGAACCCATTCACCTGAATTGGGCTGTTTACAACAGAATATTATGTGCTTTGTTTATCGGTTCACTGTAACACTCTACAGGCCATTCCGTGTTAGCCTGAGCTGTATACACGGAGTGGCTGTGGCACGGGAGGTACAGCTAAGTGAAAGTCGGTGGTTCGATCCCTGGATCCTCTAATCCGCATTTCGAAGCCTCCTTGGGCAAGATACTGAAACATGAGCTGCCCCCAATGCATCCATCATAGTGTGAATGTGTGAATGACAGGTTAAAATCACTAAGACTGCACAGTCTCAACTCCTCATCGCAACTATTCCGCAAGTTTACAGATTATATGCTTTAAATAAAATCTAACTAGTACGCTTCTTTATTTGAAAATGGATTCAAATCCACATCAGAAAATGCCATTCGTAGCAGAGGAAACATAACAAGGGGAAACTCTGTCATCAGTGACCTTTATAATTAATAATTTCACCTTTAATCGTGTGATCTAATGGGAAAGTCCAGGCTAATCATAGTTTCACAAGTAAACAGCTGAGTATCACATCACAGTCACTTCACAGCAGCTCGACGCTGCTTTCTGTAGAGCAAAAAGACAAACTAACAGGAGCTGATGGTGGTTTGTGTCACTTTGGTCGAGTTAAAGTGCAACAAAAACAACTCCCAGCAGCTGAAAACGAAACTTAAAAACAGAAACTTTTACAAACAGCTCCATAACTTTAGCTTCACATCTCATCGGCGAACTTACCGCCTTGGCTGCTCTGGCCTTCTTTTAACGGTTATTTCTGTCACTTCTTCTCTGAATAAAGTCTTCACATTGCCGTGAGTAAAGTCGGTGTATATTAAAATACAACGCCAGCGGTTAGAGTCGCTCCCACACTTCAGGCTGTCTGAAGCTAGCTTTCGGCTTTAAACGCGGAACTCTTCCACACTTCCGGTCCAAGTTGAATTTTTCATAATAAAAGCGGAATTTCCACTCCTACCGGTAACAGCAGTCATAAAAATTTTAAACTTTACTGTTAATTTATTTAGCTTATTAAGCTCCTTAATGTATCATATTTACATTTTATGTGAACTCTTTTATTTTATTTTATTTGTTTCATTTTTATCTTACTGTTTATTACCTGCGCTCCTTTTTTTTAAAAAAAAAAACCTCACTGAGCATTTGTTTTATTTATCAATGTGTATCTATGTAATTGATCTGTTCCACTTTAAACTTCGTTGTTACAGGTTATTTAAAGATTTGGCTGCTGTGATACAACAATATAACAACCTTTGGGGTAAACAATGTTTATATGATCTTTTATTATCTCTTTTTAAAAATCCATCAATGATGTAAATTTGTATTTTGTGTTAGTTATTTCAGAGCTGGCATTGTGGTGCATTGGTTAGCACTGGCAAGTCTCAGCAAGAAGGTCCTGGGTTTGAATCCAGGTTGACGAAGTGGGAATATTCTCCCTGTGTCTGAGTGGGTTCTCCTGGGTACTCTGACTTCCTCCCGCAGTCCAAAGACATTTCATCAGTGGTTCTAAATTGACTGTAGGTGTCAATGGCTGTCTGTATGTCTCTGTGAGCCCTGCAGCATATTGGTGCCCTACCCAGGGTATATGCTGCCTCTTGCCCCTTTCCAGCTGGGATAGTCCCCACGTGACAAGCAGAACATGGCTGGATCTCTGATTTCATTTCAGTCTACGTTCACTTAGTTTCCACAGTGAGTTTTCTGGTTTCACTTTTGTTTTTATTGTAGAAAAATGGTCTCAGTTTAGTTTGAATTAGTTTCAGTTTTTGTTTTGCTTTCATCATGTGGCTGATAACTTTTCCAAAATTTGAAACAGTAAAAAATACAAGAAAACAGTACAAACACTTGACTTTCAGTCACCTACTCAACTGCCTGTTCACTCAAGGAGAGCATCAGAATGGGGATGGAAGGTGATTTAAGTGATTTTGAATGTGGTGTGGTTGTTGGTCACGGTCACACCCTGAGTTCACTGCACTCACATGGGCTCCACAGTCATCAGCTCTCAGTCCAGCAGAGCTGCTTTGGATTTTGGTGGAACTGGAGATCCACGTCATGGACGAGCAGCTGAAAAATCTGCAGCAACTCTCTGATGCTCTCATGTCAACATGGAGAAAAATCTCTGAGGAGTGTTTCCAGCATCCCTGCCACAAAGAATTAAAGTATTACTGAAGGCAAAGGGAGTCAGCCCAGTACTACCACTGAGTGCCACATTATTAGGCACATCTCCGTATATATTTTGAGTTGATTTGAAGGAAGCAGACAATATTTTCAGTGTGTTTTCAATGTGTTCGTTCACGCCTATTTTTAATCAAGTATAAAAACCTTCAGCTGTGCAGGTTCGCAGGCATCCAGGTCATGATAGTCTTGAAAAAAAAGAAGGCAACTGTACTTCATTAGGTTTGTGTTTTACCTAACCCTAACCCTTCCCATTTCAGCTTCTTCAGTTTTTTTTTTTCAAATTGTGGACAGTCCCACGTATTTAACCCCTAGTGGGGGCTGTCCTGAGGGTTGTTGACCCCCCTATCAATTACATGAGTCATCACAGAGCCAAGGTGTGACAAAAGGCTTGGGTCCCTCCCATCAGTGGGGATTATGGGTGAAAACTTTCCCCAGCCCATCATGTGACCTGCTGGGGTTGATGTGGCTGGAAAGTCCAGGCTGCGGTGCAGGTAGCTGATAGCAGGTGTTGTAACCCACCATCTCTGTTCAGTGGTCGTTTTATCGAGCTCTGTTTTATATTTAAAGCTTTGGAGGTTTGTTGATTAGTCAAGAAGCTACTGTACAACATTTGTTTTAGATCAACCTTCTAGAGGAAGCTCACATATTACATCCAACTTTATTAATTTTGCTCCGACTCTGATGAGTTACTTGCTGAACTCGACTCTCCATCAGACGATTAAGTTCTTTCACACTAACGATGAGATAAGCGAGGAGTTCAGGATGAGAAAATAAGGAATAATTAAGTGAATAATATTTTAAACCACATGGCTTTGTTTTATTAGCTCGGTTTCATTTTTTTTCCAGTTTCAGTTATTAAAAGTCTTTTAGGACTTCAAAAGAGAGAAACCAGTTTTATATTCAAACCAGTCCCAGCTTATATCAGTGCATTTTATCCAACAACTTTATCCTGCAGGATTAGGTCATATAACAGGGGTAACTTTTAAAATAATACATGTTTAAATTTGGGAATTGGTTTGATTAAAACAAAAAGTGCATTCATTATAAAATACTTTATTTTTTTATGATCAAATATTCCCGTTGTCCTCTCCCTTTTAAAAATCCTGGAAAGGCTCGTGGATCTCTGTGATGTAAATACTGGGCAGGATATTCCAGAGGAAGGCCGGCAGAGGAGGAGGGAGTCAGTAGGAGGCGCAACCTGCACCATCCGATATCAAATCGAAAGCAAAGTGAATGAGGAAATAAAGAAATCCCACCAGAACCGACATATTGCCCGGTGCTGCAGCCGTCGGACTGTATTTGAACCCCTCCAGCGGAGATATTTGTAGTTTTATAGCTCCGAAAAAGTTTTAGTCATGTCAAAAGCAGCGACTATGAAAATAAGCAGCGCGAACGCGGGGAAGGTAAGTGGCTTTATTTTTTTTGCAGTACGCGCGGAGTATCCTCGGAGGAGGAGGACGGGAATGAAAGTAAAGCAGCTAAACGGCTTCTCGTCGGGCTGCGGGGACTTTAAAGCAGGCTCGGTGTGAATGTGGAGCTCCGGTGCGCTTAAATCAGTCGGTTATAGTCGGAAAAGCGGCGGAAAGTCCCCCGCAGAGCGGGAGAAAACGAAAGTAAAGCGCTTCACAAACGTGAGTCAGCAGCTTTAACCGTGTTTAAGTCACTTTATTGTGCTCGCCTTTCTCCACAGGTGGACAGCTTCCGCCAGGCTCTGTATCAGCAGGTCAGTCGGCACATTTATTGTGTAAAATTACTCCAATTAAACACATTTTGCTGACGTTTCTCTTTTTGTGTGCGCGTGTGGGGTTTTTTTTCCAGGCAGAAAATCTCTTCTCTAATTTCATCCCTCTGAAGATTATACAGCTAGACTCTCTGCTCAAGGTGACGTGTTCTGACAACCTCAGTGACCTTTGACCTGTGAAACCTGCTCGTCACCTTTCTCCTTATGTTTATCTTCTATTTGTATTTTTCCAGGATGACGCGCTCAGCATCACAGACACGACTTCCCTCAAGGCTCCTCTGGACATCCCCATACCGGACCCTCCCTCCCCCGAGGACGAGGTGAGAGCGCAGAGCCTGAATGTGCAGTACATACACAATGCCTGTGTACTCTGAGTGCTTTCTAAGGCTTCAGCCATACATTGACACAAGCACTTTTATTCTCTGTGCCCAAATGTTTTTAACCCGATGGAGGGATCGGGAAAGTCGGGATTCAGTCTCTCACCCGAGGACCTTCTGATTAGTAGACAGTAGAACCACAGCTATGAAAAGTGCAGTGAAGTCCTTGATACCTTTGCTTTACTACACACTCATAAATGTTTAAATATTCAGAGCTAGAAGATATTTATACACACTGAACTGCCCTGTACCGACAGGAAGGCCGATTTTTCCTGACTGTAAAAAAAATTTCTCTCTCAGGAAATGGAGACCGACAAGAACGAGGATGACGAGAAGAAGAAGAAGAAGCGTAAGGCATTTTTGTAGCCGTGCTCGCCAAAACTGAAAGACTGCATGTGGCGTCTGTGGGGAGGGGAATTAAAGCTTCATCTGTCCTCTCTGCTCCTCAGCTCCAAAGTGTGGCTTCATCAAGGGGAACGAGAAGATCATGATGGTCCTGGACAGGGTCAAACCAGAGATAGTCGCTCTGAGGGAGACCATCATCACGGTGAGTGGATCACGGCCACTCTGAGGGCTCTAAAACAAAAACATTATGATTTAAAAATAAGGATTAATGCCGTGGATTCAAACTGCAGGTCTCCTGCTGGATTCAGCACCTCATTCCAAAGATCGAGGATGGAAATGACTTCGGAGTCGCCATCCAGGTACGCTTCCTCAGTTTTAATTTGCTTTTTTTTTTTTTTTTTTTTAGGTTTTTTTTTTTTTTTTTTTTTATTTTAATTCATTTTA